>CAUYLG010031901.1:0-142954 GCA_963573385.1 Cacajao melanocephalus
CTCAGCTGCCCTTCCTGTCTTCTCTCCCCCAAGCCTAGGCAATTCTCCACCACGTTGGGACACAGGGCCCCAGTAAGAGGGTTCTTATTTCTCCTTTGCTTGTGAAGCTTAGTTTGGCTGGATATGAAATTCTGGGTTGGAAATGATTTTATTTAAGAATGTTGAATACTGGCCCCCAATCTCTTCTGGCTTGTAGGGTTGCTGCTGAGAAGTCTTCTGTTAGTCTAATGGGTTTCCCTTTGTAGGTGATCTGGACTCTCTCTGGCTATCCTTAACATTTTTTCTTTCATTTCAACCTTGGAAAATCTGATATTATATGTCCTGGGGTTTAATCTTCTCATGCGGTATCTTACTGGGGTTCTCTGGGTTTCTTAAATTTGAATGTTGGCCTGTCTTGCTAGGTTGGGGAAGTTCTACTGGGTGATATCCTGAAGTGTGTTTTCCAACTTGGTTCCATTCTCCCCATCTCTTTCAGGTACCCCAATCAGTCAGAGGTTCAGTCTTTTTACATAGTTCCATATTTCTCAGAGGTTTTGTTCATTTTTCATTCTTTTTCTCTCTATTCTTATCTGCCTGTTGTATTTCAGAAAGATAGTCTTCAAGCTCTGAAATTCTTTCCTCCACTTGGTCTATTCTGCTATTGATACCTGTGATTGCATTGTGAATTTCTCATGTTGCGTTTTTCAGCTCCATCAAGTCAGTTATGCTTCTCCCTAAACTGGCAATTCTGGTTATCAGCTTCTGTATTGTTCTATCATGAATCTTAGCTTCTTTGCACTGGGTTAAAACATGCTCCTGTAGCTCACTGAAATTCATTTTTAGCCACTCTATGAAGCCTACTTCTCTCAATTCTGGCATCTCAGCCTCTGCCCAGTTCCGTGCCCTTCCTGGAGAGTTGTTGCAGTCATTTGGAGGAGAAGGGGAACTCTGGCTTTTTGAGTTTTCAGCCTTTTTGCATTGATTCTTTCTCATATTTGTGGACTTAATCTAGTTTTGATTTTTGAGGCTACTGACCTTTAAATGGGGTTTTTAGGCTGGGTGTGGTGGCTCACACCTGTAATCCCTGCACTTTGGGAGACTGAGGCAAGCAGATCACCTAAGGTTGGCAGTTTAAGACCAGCCTGACCAACATGGAGAAACCTCATCTCCATTAAAAATACCAAATTGGCCAGGCATGGTGGTACATGCCTGTGATCCCAGCTACTCAGGAGGTGGAGGCAGGAGAATCACTTGAACCCAGAAGGCAGAGATTGTGGTGAGCCGAGATCACACCATTGCACTCCAGCCTGGGCAACAAGAGCAAAACTCCATCTCAAAAAAAATGGGGTTTTTGTGGGGTCTTTTTTGTTGATATTGCTGTTGCTTTCCATTTGTTTGTTTTTCGTTTCATAGTCAGGCCACTCTTTCACAGGGCTGCTGCAGTTTCCTGGGGAATCACTCCAGACCCTAGTTGCCTTGGTTTTTCCCTTACCTGGAGGTATCACCAGTGAAGACTGTGAAGTAGCAAAGATGGCAGCCTGCTCCTTCCTCTGGCAGTTCCATCTCAGGGGGCTGGTGACCTGTTTTCAGCATGTACACTCCCGTAGGAGATGTCTGGAGACCCCTGTTGGGAGGTCTCACCAGTCAGCAGGTACAGGATCAGAAATCTTCTTGAAGAAGCAGTCTGGATGCTCTTTGTAGAGCAGGTGTGCTTGTGTTGAGGGGAACCCTTTCTCGTCCAGACTGTTTGGACTCTGCAGAGCCAGCAGGCTGGAAAGGCTGAGTCAACTGAACCACAGAGATGTCAGCTGCACCTCCCCTAGGGATTCTATCCCAGGGAGAGATCAGAGTTCTGTCCATGTAACCTCGTCTGCAGTTGCTGAAATTCCCAAAGGGAGGCCCTGCCCAGTGAGAAGGAATTGATCAAGGTCCCACTTAAAGACATTTTCACTTTGTTGAAACACAAGGGAAAAAACGTAAGCTATAAAGTGTTATACTTATCAAAATATGAAATAATGATGGCTTATATCTTTTTCTCTTTTGCCAGATATTAACTTCTCAAAGGAAGTGACCAAGATCACTTGCAGAATGTTCTGCTAATGACTGAAACCAGGACTGGAGGAGGATGAAAATTCATTCTCTATCTAGCAAGGAATGACAGAAACTCATCATAATTACATGAGAGGAAAATCACCATGGAAGACAAGGCTTTTGGGGAAGGTGTTGGGGTTCCTACCCTGTTAAGGTAGAAAGTGTAGATAATCCTAACCTTCAAGAAAGTTAATGCAATGAGACCCTTTGTAGTCCAAGAGATGAAAGGGTAAAAGTTGTCCAATCTCTAATAATATAAACTGGCAAAGAGACATAAGGAATTGTTTTGCAAGGAGCAAACCCCAGTGTTAGTTTGTTAACAGTGCTCATGGGGCTTCTGGTGCCTTGGAAGATGACGTCAGATAGGCCAGAAAGAACTTAACGTCAAAAGCTGTGTCCTTAAGAACTCAAGTGTGTGATACCCTTGACTAAACATGACAAAGAGACAGTGGGTTATCCAGCACTGAAGACTCTCCTTCAAAGATTCTCAGTGGCTTACACAGACCTGAGCCAGGAGCAGGAAGGCAGCATCTGTCAAAATGACTGATTGTTCACAGTGACACCATGTGGCGGCAAGAAGTAATGACAACATCTGACCCATCTCCACGTTCCCCTCACTAATCTCAACCCTTACATACGTGTAAGTCCTTAGAGTTCCTAAAATATCAGGAGGCACAACTGTCCTGCAGTACTGTGTGTATAGCAATTCAAACAGGAAAAAAAATATTTGCAACTTGTTTCACAGAAAGAAGAGCCTTTTTAAAGATCCCTGGAATCCTTTTTATAGAAGAAATATATTAGAAACTCTGGAATTAGGTACTCCAGAAACTATCAGTCTGAATGTGGGCGGTCTCCAGGCCCCCAACCTCCACAGCTGTGTGGCTGCCTGTGTGTCTGCAGAGGATGATGTGTGATCCAAGAACCCTACAGAATACCAGGTCAAACCCAGTTTCTGGATGACGTAAAACTGGGTAAGAATTTAAATCAGAGGATGATATCACCACATCAACTACATTCTGCAGAGGATGTTTTTAAGGGTATGAGGACGACTAGGTAAGAGTGAGAACAAGATGGCAAGATTGTCAGAGTTTCACCAAAGGACAGACAACCTTTTGACAGGTGTAAGGCCACAAATAATGTTAGATATCAATACATACAAAACATGCTGAACTGAATTTATTCATATATATAAAATCTATTTGTAAATTATTATCAAGAACAGGCAAGAAAAACAATCTCATAATACTAATAAGAAATCTCTGACTACCTTGGAAAAATTATCATCACAATATTCTTAAATTGAACACTTTTCTGTTAAAAAGTTGTTTTATACTAGATTTTTTCCCTCAAATCCAGCTTGTAAAAATTATTTTCATCAAAGTGCATTCAAATTCCACTGAAAACTAGGGGATTTAAATGTGTTGTGATGAAATCATGTTTTCAAGCTAATTTTTAGGGAGAATCTAATAAAAGAAATTCTTAACAGAAAAGTACAGAATGCCTGCTGGGATAAAAATGAAATGAAGTTTCAAGCAACTTTTGAGTAAAAATCTGGTAGAAAACACTATTTTTAACAGAAAATGTGAAATTTAACCATGTTGTAATGCATGTCATGTTTTCAAGATAGTTTTGAGAAAAAAATATCAGGAAAAAAACATTTGAAATAGAAACATTTGGGCTTTAATCCAGTTGTGTTTTCCAAGCTAGTTTTGAAGGACATTTTAGCTTTTGACATTGTTAACAAAAACAACAACAACAACAAAGAAACCGTTCAGGAATTAAGCAATACAATTGAAACAATTGACACAGACTAACCTTCGGAAGGTCCCTTGAAGTTGATGTGAGATTGTCCTAAATAGATCAGAAGTGGTCAGGCCTTTGTGTCACCTGCTCCTTAGCTTTCCCCAGTGATCAGGTGTAGAGTGCAGGCTGTCCCCAGGGGTGAAGCAGTTGCCTTTACCTCAGGGCGATTCCCTTAGAAGTGACTGAAGCTGTGAGCTGTCAGCAGCCTGGAAAGTGAATCCCAGGTGCTCTTTGGGGAATCTGGGTAGTGCTTGGCAACACTGTGGGCAAAGAGCATCTGCAGGACATTCAGGGAATTTAGGAAGAGGTATGAGATGACACTATAGAGAACTCCAGGTACATCAGAGCTTAACAGTCTCACTAGCTCAAGAACAGATGTCTGAATGAAGATTCAAACTCTCAAACAGGCAACAAGAAACCTGTTTTAAAATATTTAAACAAGAAAAAGGGAGGGAAGCTAAACAAGGTAACTTATTTCACCATGTGGAAACTGACAAATTCCAAAACCACATGCTGTTGAAATACAAGAGAAAACTTAATAATAACAAAAGCAAAGTTCAATCACAACTTTAGAAGAGAAAGTCTGGGACTGCCTTGATGCAGCTGTGTTGTAGTATGTACAAGATGTGGAAGAGAGTTTTTCCTAATTCCCAAGCTTTGGAGCCAGCTACTTCAAGCTGAAATCACGAAAACAATATATAATACACAATTAGAGCCAGACACCCACCAGAGAACACCCTCAAAGTTCACTGCCCATCCCTCTCTTAGTCTATAAATACAAGCCTGAGAATCAAAGAAATCACTGGAGGATACAAGTCAACAGAAATGCAGTTTTCATAATGGGTTTTTCCCCTCCCTTCCCTGGGATCTCTATCTCAAGTCAAGCAAGGAACTGGCCAAGAGAATCATTCTACTTGGCCTCTAGAAGGAATACTAGCATTTCATTCTCTCATTAGGCAGTGGCTTTGCTGGTTTGTCTGTGTGTCCATTTGAGAAAAATGCAAGAGATAGGGACAGGGTTGCCAGATAAAATATATGATGCATGAACTTACTTATACTAAACAATATTCATTGTTTATCTGAAATTCAAGTTTAACTAGATATCAATCGCTTCTTGGCTCTTTGCCTAAGATCTAGTGCAAATTCAGCTGGGTGTCCTGTGTTTTATTTGTTCAGTCCAGCCATTGGAATTGGGAGGAACAGCAGAGCAGAGACAGCTGGTGGCAGAGGAACAGCAGAAAATGGACACAACTGAAGGTAGCTGGTCTTGAGCCCGCTTGCAGGTGACCATGCAAGGTCCTGCTGGCAAGGAGATCCCAACTCTAAGAATCTGTAGACTGGATTATCTGGGATGGAGACTCTCTAGGGGAATCAGAAAAGATCAAGAAACTTCGAGCAAACTCCAAACAGTTCTACAAAGACCCCACCCACACATACGTAAGAGGTGAACGCTTGGCCAGTAGATATTTACTCAAAGCCAGAGAAGCAAATGAACAGCAGAAAGATGATGAAGATGCCAGTCAAGTAGAAAACACTGTGTCTTTCCTTATCCCTCTATAGCTCCTACCAGGGGAGACAGAAACCCAAAATCACAGGTGGAGTAAGAAATGAAAGGTCAGGCTCTGCAAGTCTCCTAACCACAGCCAGAAAGGGGAAGGGAGGACGATAGAAAACCATCATTAAATTGAATGTCCAGGTGAAATTCTAAGCTGGGTCAGTACATTAGTTATTGATATAGGTTAGATGTTTGTCCCTTCCAAATCTTATGTTGAAATGTGATTCCCAATATTGGAGGTGGGGTCTGGTGGGAGATGACTGAATCCTAGGGGTAGATCTCTCATAAATGATTTAGTGCCATCTTGGGGAGAAGTGAGTTTTCACTGTTAGTTCTAGAAAGACCTGGTTGTTTAAAAGTCTGGGACCTCTCCTTTCTCTCTCTTGCTCCCTCTCTCACTATGTGACATACTGGTTCTCCTTTTCCTTCCACCATAATTAGAAGCTTCCTGAGGTCCTCATCAGGAGCAGATACTGGCGCCACACTTCCTGTACAGCCTCCAGAACCATAATCCAAAATAAAATTTTCTTTCTTATAAATTACCCAGCCTCGGCTGGGTATGGTGGCTCACGCCTATAATCCCCACACTTTGGGAGGCCGAGGAGGGCAGATCAAAATGTCAGGAGTTCCAGACCAGCCTGGTCAATATGATGAAACCCTGTCTCTACTGAAAATACAAAAATTAGCCGGGCATGGTAGCAGGCGCCTATAGTCCCAGCTACTCAGGAGGCTAAGGCAGGAGAATCGCTTGAACTCGGAGGTGGAGGTTGCAGTGAGCCAAGATTGTGCCACTGCACTCCAGATTGGGTGACAGAGCGAGACTCCAACACACACACACAAAAAAGAAAATTAAAAAATAAAATAAAAATAAAAATAAAAATTACCCAGCCTCAGGTATTTCTTTGTAGCAATACAAGAATGACCTAACACAGTTTGCTCTCTGTATAACATGTAGTGAGTTAAAACAACACACATTTACTCTCAGTTTTCTTAGGTCAGGAATCTGGGTACAAATTAGCTGGGTGTTCTGCTTCAGGCTGCAATCAAGATGCTGGCTGGGGTTACAGTCATCTCAGGGCTCCACTGGGAAGAATCCACTTCCAAGCTCATTCATGTGGTTGTTGGCAGGATTCCATTCCTTGTGAGCTCTTAGACTGAGGACCTCAGTATCTCTCTTCCTGTTGGCCAGAGGTTACCCAGACTTCCTTGCCATATGGGCCTCTCCAACATGAGGGTCATTCCAGAAGCTGCCTCCCACAGAATGCATTTGCTGAATAACTGAAAGTGATCCAAAGGCTACGGTGCTGCCCAAAATATCATTTATGGATGCAGAAAGAAGACTGAACAAAGCATAGGTGAAAGAGGCATTGGAGAAAAAAAATCAAACTTTTATGTTTGTATCCATCAGGTTCAAACAGTTCTATAAATTGGATAAAATCATTTACCGTCTTAAAACAGGCATCATTTGAGTAGTAAGGAAGGGAGATAATGTGGTCATAGAGGGAACTCATTCTTTAGAGACCATCAGAGCCAGATTTGAAGCAAGCCTCACCACTGCTGGTACCCTTAGGTTAATTAACATCTTTGAAATGCAATCTTCTCAGTGATCAGGGTTGGATGAGCATAGTAGATGATGTATATGTTTGTGTGAGGTGTTTAGCTTATGCATAGAGACCATTATTATCATTATCCTTATGCAGCCCTCTATAGCAGTGGTCCCCAACCTTTTTGGCACCAGGGACTGGTTTCATGGTAGATAATTTTTCCATGGACTGGGGCAGTCATTGGGTTCTTGGGTTCAGGATGAAACTGTTCCAACTCAGATCATCAGACATTAGATTCACAAATGACCATATATTATGTGAGTCTATTTATATGAAATATCCAGAATAGGCAAGTCTATAGAGACAGAAAGAATGTCAGCGGTTGTCTAGGGCTTACGGGTAAGGGATGGAAATAAGGAGTGACTGCTAATGAGTACTAGATGATGAAAATGGTCCCAAAATAGACAGTAACGATGGTTGCACAACTGTGAATATACTAAAAACCAGTAAAATGTGCACTTTAAATGCTGAATTGTATGATATGTGAATTACATCTCACAGATGTAACTAGAGCTCAGTTGAGCTGTTAAAAATTTTTAAATGAAAGGTTAGTGTAGTGGTATAAGATCAAAAAGCAATATATATTAATATGTATTGTAGTCAGTTTATAAGACACGGAGCACCTGCTGTAGGCAAACCATCAGTAAAATTATGAAAAAATTCACAGTGCATAATGATAAAAACAATTCATTCCATGATATTATATGAGTAGTTTGATGCATGCTATAGATGCCTAATAAAGAAAAGGTTAATAACATTTCTCTTCTGCACAGGCATTTCTTCAATTTTTTAAGTGAAGGAGAGCAATCACATTGCATAAAATTAAAATCCTAATTGCTCAGCCCTTGACTATATTTTGTAAAGAAGGTAAATAAACACAAGACTGTGATCAGAATCTATGGGAATCCTCAGAGAATATCAGAAGCAAATGAGTTTCCAGAAGATGTTTCCATACAGAATTAAACGCCACCCTTTCAAGACTAACAATTGAATTATTTATAATTGTAGACTCTTAGTTGGAAAGGCTGAAAATTATTTCAATTTTAAGAATTTTCTAAAATTTTAGCTTTTTTCTGCTATCTTGGGGGGAAAATTATTAGTTGAGAGACTTCACCTTGATAGATGAGAACCTGAGGCGATTCATTCTCATTCTAATAATGAAGTAAACACATCCCAGGTATCTATTCAATGAGCATCTGAAATATCCAATCTCCAAAGAAACTAAAAATTATGTTCAGTGACAACACATTATTTAACTCACCAGTTCAGTTTGAGATAACACAATGTAACTGAGATCTGTGCAAGGAAATTTGCTGGGTGAAAGCATTTCTTTTTTAAGAAACACCTTTGGCAACCAGTATGACAAGAAATGCATGTAAAATCGTGAGCAGGTTTAGGGAATGACGCTGACTGATTCTGTAACCCTGTACAGATTAGTTCCCTTCCAGATCTTCAGCGGGGGCATTTCCAAAGGCTTCAAGTCAGATGGCTTGATGGGAGAAGGTAGCAGTTTTCAATTTTTATATATTTCATATGTATTTACATATAAAATATGTAATTTATATATTTATAAATATTTTTCTATTTTTATTTACATATTTTTAATTTACTTATAATTTTTACATATTTATATTTACAACTTATATATGTGTGGGTGGGTAGGTAGATGTGTATGCATGTGTATATATATACATATATTTGTGTGTGTGTGTAGCTATATACTTATGTCTCCAACATATGCTAGGTAAATTGCAAGTGGGGAAGAAGTCATAACATAAGGCTGGCTATGCTTTTTGACCCACTAAGTCAGCACTTACTTTTCCCCTGAAAGTTTCTCAAACGCCCTCATGTTAACTTTTCATTTCACACATCCTCTACAGGAGACAGGAAGGAAAAGACTGAGCATCCCCTTTAACACCTTGTGCTCAAGGTTTATCTGAGATGCAAAATAAATGGGAGGGGACTTCCAGGTTGTCTCTCTATAGTTTCATATTTGCAATTTTACCTAAGCAGTGACTTTGCTAAAAAACTTTTTAAAGTACCTTACTTCTAGGTGAGAACTGCCCTCACCCTTGTATCAACTGCTATGAACAACTATGCTACTCAGTCATTTCATGTCTTTAATTAGCACCCCTCTGAGATTCACAAGACTGGGGTGCTCATACAATACACAGAAAAGATCTGACTAGACCCTAAAGTAGGCAATAATTGGTTTCTGCCTCCCATGGGAGTGCAGCCTCCAGTGTCCTTCATTAGTGGGTATGAACAGTGTCCTACTTTGAGAGTCTTCAAAGCCTATTTTACTCTGTGCCCAGCACCTTCCCTGCACTAGCTACAATTTAGTCTACATGTCCCACAATGACTCCCTGCTGTATGTACATTTCCAGGGTTTTTCTTGCTGCTTCTGGTAAGTTATCACAGCAGCAAGGAGTATTAAATTTAAAATTATTGGAGATTCTTTTTCCTACCACCTTGAAACTTCTTAACCTAAACATTTCTCAGGATAATCTCAGGGTAAAACTCACCACTCCCTAATTCTCCAAAGGGAGACTCTGTTCTGAACAATTTTGTTAAGGAAGGAAGAAAGAAAAAGAAATAAATGTTAAGCCTGTAAATGCCAGGGCACTTTAAAAACAGGCATAGAAAAAAGTAAGGGTGTATGCCAGATGATACAAGTGATTATCTCCATGCAGCATGGTAAGAGGACGTTTTTCTTTTCTTCTATGACTGAGCAGTATTTTCTAAATTTTCTATGAAAAACTGTATTCTGGAGCAAAATTTTTAAATGGAAGGGAGGGGAAGTTTCCAGATAATAAAAGGAATTCTCACTTGCTCTCCCTAAAAATAATCACTCTAGCTTTTTATTGTCTTTACCAGCTTTTCTCCTAACTGATGTGGGTGGGAAACAGACGACGTTAACTAAAACTATTACAAATTTAATTGCCGTTTTTAATCCTGGTTCTACTTTGTCGGATGATTCTTTAGACACCTAAAACTTTCCTGCTCTTCTCATCAATTCCTGTAGGGGGAGTCACTCAGGCTACTCCCTCCCTGGGTTCTGGGTCCTCCTCTGAATCAGGAAAGAGTTCCCCTTACCAGAAGTATCTGGAACTCAATACTGCATTTGTAGTCTCCTCAAGCCCCTGGAAAAGGCCCCCACCCCGTCCAGTGAGGGATTTGCATCTCAAATGCCGGAGAAGCTCTACAGGGGAATCTCCCCATACACACAATTTCAGCCTCCTCAAAGTTCACAGGAATGATGGCCACCTCAAGCCACTGTTCCGCTCATGTGAAAGAATTGGATATCCAGGGATCTTCTCATGTGAGCTTGCTCTTGTATTCCCAAAGAAAGAGAATTTAGCAACTGTTCCAAAAAAACTTTAAACAAGCCAGTGTTAATCTGCAGGGAAAAGACCAGGAGGAGAGAAGAAATGAAATGAACATTATTTAGAAACTTTCTATTAAGACTGCAGAAAGCTATTTTCTCTGAAAACAGGAACCTCCCTGGGTTGGGGGCAGAACCTCCTGGGTGCCACCATACCTAATATTTCAAATGGAGTCCTCTACAGCTTACGTAGGACACAGACTAATTAAAATTCTGGAAAAAAAAAAAACAACCAAATTATACCAGGATTAAACAATATCTATAAGGAGAAACTTGGAAGGTATTAATCTCTCTAGTAGGAAAAGGGAATAAGCCCTTGGTAACACATTACTTTCAGTGAAGAAAGAGAATTATTCAGAAAAGCCCAAGAAAATTGTAGGATTCTAACTGGAGAAAAAAGAAGACCTTAGTCCTAGAGAAAGCCAGGTCGAGGCTGCTACTTACTGAAGTTCTTTGTAGCAAGCAGAGACAACATAGCCTACGTCCTCATCTCAGAAGATATCAGGCGCCCTCAAAGTAGGGTCTTCTCCAGAGAAAGAAGTTTTGAAGAATTACAGGTCCAAAGACCCTAATCCCAATCCCTTGGCACCAGGTATGTTTTAGAATTCTGAATTGTAGGGATTTCAGGAAAGCAATCTGGTGCATTATCAACAATATTACATAACTTCCACAGTGGGATCTGGGGCAACACCCCGTTAATCTTTCTTAAGCAAAACATATGAAGATCCACACTAAGTGGGACAAATAAAGGATATATAGAAATAGTCTCACATCAGTTCAAGTTTTGCTGCCAGAAAAGTTGTGGAAAAAAGAATTCAATTTTGTGAGGTTTTTGAATTTCAGAAATGTGAGTCAGGGATTATGGACCTGTACATTTTTTAAATGTCTGTCTTTTCCAGCAGAGACTAAAAACAATGCTTTATTTATCTTCCCCACTTTCTGGCTTATGACTGGTGTTCAGTAAGCATGTTGTGTTTAATTGATTAATTCTTGGGCTGTGAGCCTCTCTCCCATTTGCTAGGGGCTCTTCCCTAAAGAGCCACTGGACACCCACGGAGACCCAAACTGCAAGAACAGGGTACTCAGCTCAGATGGACTCTAAACTTCTTTGAATTGAAGTAATTAAAAACAAAGTAAATGCTATACCTAATTTTAACCCATTATTTCCCAATTCCAAGTACTTCCATTGTTCAAGCCACCCAAAAATTATGAAGACCAAGAATTAGATTTTTGCAATATTGTCTTATCTGGGAATTTGGTGACAGTGTTCTGGAAAAGACTGCTAAAATGACAAGAATGTCCCATCTGGTTTCCATAATTATTCATTCTTGTCTCTTTGAACGTACTTGCCTGGAGACAAAGGTAATACTAAAGGCATAATAAGAATAGCAGTCTCCATCACACACCCACGGCAGACGTGATTCAGTCCCCATTTCTCCTCTCGGCCAGGTTCCCATGCAGGGCCCCGTGCAAGTAGCCACGTGCATGTTTCCCACTCACCGCTGCCAACCAGACGTCTTCCTTATAGACCCGCCTCCTCCTTGTCTTCCTGCCAGTCACTGCTGCTCTGGCTGGAAATAGATTTGTCAAGTTGTTCTCTAGATTCCAGGTCCTTTAGCATATGGGACAAGGTCATCCTTCTTTCTTGGTCATACAGGCAGTATAATTAGTCTTATCTTTCACTCCATAAGAAATAGAATGTAACTTTAAAGTTTAAACCAAGGAGAAAAATATGTGTTTACTGTTAAATGCCCAAAGCAACATGGACATCAGAAAGGACAGCCACAAATAGAGCATCAGCATTCAAACACCCAGGCCAACTACATATTTCTATTTGCTATCACATAAGACTGGTCCTTTTACACACAGAGTTGCTTAATCTAGAAAACGCAATAAAAAGACATTTAAATCTAGAGAACAAATACATTTACTCTCTAATGACATTGTAAATTTTTTTAAAAAGTCACCGCAAGGTTGATTTACCAATAAAACGCCTCAAATGTATTTTTTGCTTTATTTTTTAAAAGTTATTTATAGAATAGATGATACATATACAGAGTTTTAAAATGGAAGCAATTCGGCCAGGAAAGGTGGCTCTCAAGTGTAATCCCAGAGCGTTGGGAGGTTTAGGTGGAAGAATTTCTTGAAGCCAGGAATTCTGAGACCAGCCCAGGTAACATAACCAGACCCCATCCCAAAAAAAAAAAAAAAAAAAAAAAGAATGCAGGTGTGGTAGTGGTGGTGGTGCCTGTAGTCCTAGCTACTCTGGAGGTTGAGGTGAAAGGATTGCTTGGGCCCAGGAATTTGAGGCTGCAGTGAGCTATGATTGCACCACTGTACTCCAGCCTGGTAAAAAAGCAAGACTCTGTCTCTATAAACAAATAATAAAAACAAAATAGAGGCTGGGCATGGTGGCTCACACCTGTAATCCCAGCACTTTGCGAGGCTGAAGTGGGCAGAGCACAAGGTCAAGAGATCGAGACCCTCCTAGCCAACATGGTGAAACCACCTCTCTACTAAAAATACAACAATTAGCTGGGCGTGGTGGTGCAAACCTGTAGTTCCAGCTACTCGGCAGGTTGAGGCAGGAGAATTGCTTGAACCCAGGAGGTGGAGGTTGCAGTGAGCCGACATTGCACCACTGCACTCCAGCCTGGGTGACAGAGCAAGACTCTGTCTCAGAAAGAAAAAAAATGGAAGCAATTAAATATTGCTTAAGTTAAATGTAATAGAAATTAAGTCTCAGCTCTCACTCCTGCCCCAAAGGCCCCCAGTTCCTCTTTCCAGAGGCAACTGCTGTGACCAGTTTGTAGATTCTTCCCAAAGTATTCTCTACATATACAAGTATCTATCGCTTTTCCAATATGAACTCTATGAGTTTATAGAGTTATATGCTATTATATACCTTGCTCCTCTAAGTGCATTGAAATGGTTAATTAGGAAAGATTCTCCTCACCCCAGAGTCAGATAGGACTCTAGGCTTTTCCCATCCCTTCTTGACGGTTAGTTCCACTCTGATTAACTGGATGAGGAGGGAAAACCAGGAAGGGCTGGCATCTAGAACATCACTACCTTCTACAACAAATCAGGCAGCAGGGAAACAAAGGTTCTGCACCTTCCATCCAGAGGATTCAGCAAGAAGTACCCAAAAAACAAAAGGCTGCAGACGGTCTGCATCTAGAGGATGGAGTGACAGACTTCAGTTCCAGGATCAGGGGAAGGAGCAACTTGGCTGTCCAGGTGTGCAGGCAGAAAGCTGGCATTCGGCAGCCTTCCAGCAGGCTGTGGCACTCACGAGTCAGAGCAGGTCCTGAAAAGGGCCTGACAAGAAGACAGAGGCCCAGTGTCAAGGACGTGGACTCGGACACAAGCAAGCACACAGAGGATTTGGAACCCCAAACAGAGCAGGGGCCAAATTGTTAGGGCTGTGATGTAGGTTAGAAGGGCACTTGATGCCGAATCCCTCAGTCTGTAGCTAGATCTCCTAGAATTAGTCCCCAGTGGCTGAGAGTATAGCTGACACATGTGTTGAGTGGCTTCTGGAGAGGCAAAAAAAAGCTGTGGAGGCAGAAACCAGGTAGCACCAGGCCACAGCAATCCAGGCTCCATCATCCACCCTCACACCATCGTCAATATCCCCTAACTAGTTCCTTGTCCACAAAATGAGGTTCATTTTGTGGTCCCTTCCAACTCTAATTATCTGGCCTCCCCTCCTGAAACCATTTGTCTTTCCAGTTTCCCCAACTGTCAGTTAGCAAATTAGTAGCCCTTCATGTCTGAGCCTGTCACCCTCCTCTGCAACAGGCACACACATTCAGAACTCTTCATGGGTTCACAATGCCTACAGCTGAAGCCCTCAGTGCAGCATTCAGGGTATTCAGGTTCAATGCTTCCTAACTAACCCCCATAAATGGGGCTATGGGTTGAGTTATGACTCTCAAAGAGACACAGCAAAGTCCTACTCCCCTAAAACTATAAATTTGATCCCTTAATTGGAAATAGGGGCTTTGTGAATATAATTCAGATTCAAGTTAAGATAAGGTCATACTAGAGTAGAGTGGGCCCTGCACCAGCCTGACTGGTGGGAGTCCTTATAAGGAGAAGATGCTGAGACACACATACACAGAGGGAAGACAATGTGAAGAGACACAGGGAGAATGCCATGTGGTGACAGAGGCAGAAACTGGAGGGATGTGCTCATAAGCCAAGGAACATCAGCAGCTAGGAGAGAGGCACAAAACAGTTTTCCCCAGGGCCGTCAAAGAGAGCGTGGTCCTGCCCACACCTTGATTTTGAGCATCTGTCCTCTAGAACCGTGAGAGAATACATTTTGGTTGCTTTAAGTCACCCAGTTTGTGGTACTTTGTTTTGGAAGCTGTAGGAAGCTAACACAAATGCCATTGAGCTCTTTTTCTTTCCTCATCGTGTTTCTACCCCTACACACAGCATCTGCCTTCTGCTCCTTTTCCCATTCACCTCCTACAACCCCTGATGGCCACGCTGAAGTGGCTCTTCCTCCAGAGTGCTTGATCCTTGAATCTTCAGCCTGCTTTCAACTCCTACTTCCTTGAGCTTGTTATTTGTGCTCCACAAAATTGTCCCCTTGGTTGTCTCATGGGTGTAGATCTTTTATCCTCAACTGGACTGAAGATTCTTGTGTATTGAATTCAAGTTTTATTTTTCACTTAGTTGAATGTGGACCCACTGTGTACATCTGTGATATCATAGTTAGACATTCAGTCTTTGTCCTAGGTTTCTGGCACAGAGCTCCTAAAACCCTTGAATATCCTGAGTGATAAGAGATTTTATAGGAGCATCTTTTGTTCTAATGAGGGGACTCTTGGTAGGCTGAGCCCCTGGATAGCTTCAGGATTAGGGCAGTCTCCAGAGAGAGCAACCCTTAATTAAAAGCTTGAAACCTTTAGCCCCACCCCAACCCCAACCTCCAGGAAGGAGAGAGAGGCTCAAGGTTAGATAAATCACCAATGGCCAATGATGAAACCAATCATACCTATGTAACGAACCCTCCATGAAAAGCCCTAAGTAATAGAGTTCTGAGAGCCTCTGGGTTGGTAAACACACAGAGATGCTGGGAAATGGTGCATCCCAACTCCACAAGAGCAGAAGCTTCTGTACTTGGGACCCTTCTGGACCTCACTCTATATACTTCTTCATTAGGCAATTCACCTGTATCCTTTATAATTCAACCATTAAATGTAAGTCAAGTGCCTTCCTAAGTTGTGAGCCATTTAAGCAGATTACCAAACCTGAGGGTTGTGAGAATCCCCTATTTATAGCCTGTCAGTCAGAAATACAGTTGGCTTGGGACTTGTAATTGGCATCTGAAATGGGGCAGTCTTGTGGGATTGAGCCCTTTACTTTGTGGGATCCAACCTTATATACAGATAGATAGTGTAGGAATGGAATGGAATGGAATGGTATGGAATGGAAAATGGAATGGAATGGAATGGAAAATGGAATGGAATGGAATGGAATGGAATGGAATGGAGAATGGAATGGAATGGAATGGAATGGAGAATGGAATGGAATGGAATGGAATGGAATGGAATGGAATGGAATGGAATGAATGGAATGGAATGGAATGGAATGGAATGAATGGAATGGAATGGAATGCAATGAATGGAATGGAATGGAATGGAATGGAATGAATGGAATGGAATGGAATGGAATGGAATGGAATGGAATGGAATGGAATGAATGGAATGGAATGGAATGGAATGGAATGGAATGGAATGGAATGGAATGAATGGAATGGAATGGAATGGAATGAATGGAATGGAATGGAATGGAATGAATGGAATGGAATGGAATGGAATGGAAAATGGAATGGAATGGAAAATGGAATGGAATAGAAAATGGAATGGAATGGAATGGAATGGAATGAATGGAATGGAATGGAATGGAATGGAATGAATGGAATGGAATGGAATGGAATGAATGGAATGGAATGGAATGGAATGAATGGAATGGAATGGAATGGAATGGAATGGAATGGAATGGAATGAATGGAATGGAATGGAATAGAATGGTTGACACCAAGTTGGTTTCAAAGAGTTAGAAAAGTGTTGTTGGAAAAGACATCATGCATTTGGTGTCAGGAGGTGAAAACCTTCTCATTTGGTGTAGAAGTGATGTGATTTTTTTTAAAAAACCCACTCAATATTTAGCAATAAATCAATGATTCACTAGTACTAAAGGATTACTACTATCAAGAAAAATATAAGGAAAATGATAAGAAAATTTATCAAAAAAAGATAAGAAAAATATTGTGACTCTACATTAGGCATTCCAAAGTATGTTCAATATCTCTTATACAATGAAAGAAACCCAATTAACAAGGTATTTTATTCTTTACTGTATTTCAAAAAGAAAATTGATCTCCTTTTAAATGTAAAATTCAAAGTAGGATAATTACTAGAGAGTTTACTATGAAAAATAGTGAATTGAATGCTAATGTGTAAAGTGGCTCATGAAACCAAAAGTAAATTACCAGAAATATGTTTCTTTGAAGCCAAAATAGTATCTTATTTTTAGATAATATGCATTTTAAAAATCTAAAATAATGATAAAAGGAACTCTAATAGGGAATCGATTTAGAAAGTCTGATAATATCCTGCCAACTTATAGATGTTATTGGACTAGAAGAGGTGAGTGGACATTTATCAGCAGACTGGTACTAATGACCATCTGATTTACCTAGATCCTAATTTCCTTCTTACTAAATTATTTTAGGAGTAGTGCAGCTCCTAGAATCAAGTCTCTTAGATTGAAAAAGACCTTGAAAGTTGTATTATCCAATCTCTTGCCCAGTATAGAATTCCCGCAACTTCCTCCCCAACGTGCCCATCAAACCTTTGCCTAAATATAGCTGACAATAGTCTCTGCTTTGAAAATCACCTATTCCATTGCTAGGTTAGGAAAACAAGGACCCTAGAACCTGTTCCAAAGGGAGCATCTGAAAGGAGAAAGCCCAAAAACAGTTGTCTCAACATTATTACCTGGCCATCAGCTTTCAAACCTCAATAGGAAGATTTCACATCAGAAAAAAGATGAATGGTAATTCTTTACCAGAACTGGTTTCACTAACCAGGCCAGTCAGCCCTCTCATTTCAGTAACCACCCTGCAAGTCCTAGGAACCACCTATTTGACAGTACACCTTGGCATTTCCTTCCACATGAGGTTCCCTCCAAGCATCACCAGTAAGATCAGAAGCCACCGAAAACACCATGGGTTTGGCCTTTGCTCTCATTACCAGCACATTCATCTTACACAAAGGCGTTGGGAATGGAAGAGCTGGATTGGGGGTCCTGAGGTTAACCTGAATGGATTTCAGGGTGACAGCTCTCAGTTCATTCCAGAAGCATACAGATATTTGACCAGGGAAGTAGTCTGCATCTTTTCACTTAAAATGAGGCCTTAAGTAGGATAGGTTATAAATATAAAGAAATATGTTAACAGGTATATTAGTTTTGTTTGTTTGGTTGGTTTTTGAGACAAGGTCTTGCTTTGTCACCCTGTCTCAAAAACAAAACAATACAGCTCACTGAAGCCTTGACCTCCCAGGTTCAAGCAATCCTCCCACCATGTCCTCCAAAGTAGCTGGAACTACAGGTACAAGCCAACTCACCCGGCTAATTTTTCTATTTTTTGTAGAGACAGGGTTGCCATCTTGCCCAGGCTGGTCTCAAACTCTTGGCCTCCAACAATCTACCCACTTCAGCCTCCCAGAGTGCTGGGATTACAGGTGTGAGCCACCATGCCAGGTCTCCTATTATATATTAGTTTTCTATACTGCATTAAAACTTGACACAAACTTAGCAGCTTAAAACAACACGTATTTATTATCTCACTATTTCTGTGGCTTAGGATGCTGGGCACAGCTTATGTGGGTCCTCTGTAAGCTGCTACCAAGATGTCAACCAGGGCTCAGGTCTCCTCTGGTGGCACAACTGGCAATAAATCTTCCAAGCTCACTGGAGCTGTTAGCAGAATCCACTCCTTTGCCCTGGTCAGATCCTAAGCACTGCCACTCACAGCTCCCAAAGGTTGCTCACAGTTCCTTCCCTTCTCTTCGTTGCCTTCTCACAGCATGGCCAATTTCTTCTTCAAAGCCAGCAAGGGGAAGAACAAGTCTACTCGCTAGGAGTCTCACGTAACCTGACACAATCATCATGACTGTTGCCACATTCCGCTGGTTAGAAGCAAGTCACAGACCCTGCCCAGACTCAAAGAGGGGATTTACAAGGGTGTGGACACCAAAAGGTAGACTTGACAAGGATCACCTTAAAGCCGGCCCACCACAACCCCAATAATCTGTGTTTTATAAAGCACCTCAGTGACGTTGATGTTAATCCAGGCTTCAGAATAGTGTTATACGATACAGAAGAGGAGGCAAAATAAGGGGGAGATTATTTTAATGCTGTGGTTTTCAAGCCTTGACTGCACCTTAGAATCACCTGGGGAGTTTTTAGCAATCCCATGATGGGGCACTCCAGACCCACTGAATCAGAATATCTGGGGGCGGATCAGTTTTCTTTTTTTTTTTTAACACTCTAGGTGATTCCAAAGTGCAGCCAAGGCTGAGAATCACCGTTTTACCTGCACAATGAGGAATTGGAGTCAGTCTTAATGGGAAAAAGGCAATCTTTGGAGCAAGTTTTGAAAATCAAGTAGATGTTTTCTAGGTGAGAGAGAGGAGTGGCAAGACACAAGCCAGGAACATTTCTAGTGATTTAATGAAGCTGGTGGATTCAGAGAAAGGTATGGATTTGAGAAATACTTAGGAGGTAACACTGATTAAGACTTTGTGCCAAATGTGAGGCTAACGAAGGAGGAACCTCAGATGACTTCCAGATCTTGTGTTGAGACACCTCAAGAGCACGGGAGCCGCTAGCTGAAAAAAGACTCAAGAGGAGAAACTGATTAAGGGACAGGGAAGGCGGAGAAGATGCTGAGCTCAGGTATGTCAAGTTGCACACATTTTTAAAGGAGATTTAAATTAACTTGCATGAATGTTTCTTTGGTTTGCTAAATTCCATTAATATAGATTGGTCATTGCCAACATTTTCCCAATTAATTTATTCTCCTCTATTTTCCATAGAACTCAGCTGCCCAGTGCAGAGCCACATAAATTCCATATCTGCCTCTAACTTCCTTCCCTCTAATGTCATTTATTCTTTCACTAGTGGCATAACCCTTAGATGCCCCTTCCCATCACTAAATGTCAAGTGACTGCTTTGCAATCCTAAGTATAGAATCTTCATACATGCTGATTTAGCAATTATTAGGTATAAGGTTTTTCAGAACTGTAAAAAATGAATTGTTTTTAAAAAGCCTCTTCAACATGTTCAACTTGAGTTCCTCAGTTCCACTTTCTGAAACCTTCCACTGAAATGAAGAAAAACTTAGTTTCCTTGAAGCCCTCAGAATGAGTCACGAGTCTTAAGCAAACAACCAGCTTAAAACTATTTTGCTCTAGGATGGAAAATTTTCACCCTAGGGCTTAACACACAACTACCGAAGGTACAATGTTGTCCCAAAGTAGGAAATCTAGACACATTTTAGACTTCTGTAATCCTGGTTATAGTCAAATGTTGATGAATGAATATCTCTAAAATTTGCAGAAGCTAGAGTTGTAAGCTATGTCATGCAGTGTTTAATTATCCAACTAGTCCTCATCAACATTCATTAGCTTATCTAAACATTAATCAGAAGTCTGACTAGCATTAAGCCTAGAGAGAATTAATGCTATTGCACATAAGACTTTGGCCTAAAACAGTATTGTAATTATTGCCTCCTCTCACAGTGTGCATAATAAATGTTCAATAAAAAATTTATAACCCAGCATTTCTATTCTAGTCACTTTCTTAGAAATTTTATTCTAAAATATAATTTTTTAGGTCTCCAAGGAAAAGAAAACCTCTTTCCAAAATTAAAAGCATAATATTTAGACAACAAAAGATATTTAAAATAGCACCTTAAGGTTTTGGAGACAATAAAAATAATGTGATTGACATTGTTTTTTTCTCTACTTATGAAAATAGGACACATTTTAAAACCCAACTTCAAGTTTTAGAAAATCTTTAATGTGAAAGGAAGTTCCCACAAAAGATATTACTGCCTGAAAGCTCTTGGAAAAAGTAATAAATTGTGATTAAATAATACGTTCACATCATCGTTATTAAGAATATTATTCAGTAGCCAGAAAATACATTTTACTACAGAAGGAAATGATACGGTGTTTATAGACAAGTTTGGGGAATGAAATAAATCTTCCCATTAATTATATGAGTATTTTACCCTAGAATTCCCACAGACTAGGTGAATGAGTCAATGAGAAGCCAAAGTGGAAAATCAATCCTGTAAACTTTTTCATTTGTAAAATACTTTATATTTTTCAAACACCTACACATCATTATCCCATTTTATCTTAATAGTATCTCTATGATACTAGGTGTTCGTTGTTCAGAAAAAGAGAGGGAAAATGAGTTTTGCTAATAGACCAATAAGCTTTGCAAACTCCCTCCTTTGAAGTGGGTCTAGGTGAAAGCATGCAGAGGTATTTCCTATGTAATGAGAATGATCACCCACACTTCAAAATGACTCTTCCTGAGGCCTGAGGTCACTGGTGAGCTACTACACATAAGCCAAAATAGAATTTCAAATTTATGATTTAAAAAGTAATATTTTTAAGCAAATATGCATTTAAAAAGATGCTGAACATCATATGTCCTTTGGGAATTTCAAACAAAACAACGAGATACCACTACATACCTACTGGAATGGCCAACATCCAAAACACTGACAACACGAACTGCTGGCAAGAATGAGCAGCAGGAACTCTCATTCATTCATTCTAATTCTGATGAGAATCCAAAATGGTACAGCCACTTTGGAAGAAAGCTTGGCAAGTTTTTACTAAATGAACGCACTTTTACCACATAATCCAGCAATCATGCTCCTTGATATTTACGTAGATGAGATAGAAATTTTTTTCCACACAAAAATCTTCACAATGATGTTTATAGAAGCTTTATTTATAATGGTCAAAGCTTGAAAACAATCAAAATGTCTTTCAGTAGGCGAGTGGGTAAACAAACTATGATACATCCGCACGATGAAATACTATTTGGTGCTAAGAAGAAATGAACTATTAAGCCATGAAAAGACATGGAGGACACTTAAATGCTTATTACTAAGTGGAAGAAGCAAATCTGAAAAACTACATACTATGTGATTCCAACTCTATGACATTTTGGAAAAAGTAAAACTATAGAGAGGTAAAATGATCAGTGATTGCCAGGGCTTTAGGGGGAAAGAGGGAGAGAGAGGTGGAGCATGGAGGATTTTTAGGGCAGCAAACTTACTCTGTCTGATACTTTAATAGTGGATACATATAACTGTACATTTGCCAAAACCCATACGTTCTGCAACTCTAAAAGTAAATTCTAATGCAAACTATGGACTTTGGGTGATAATGACATGTCATTGTATATTCATCGATTGTAACAAATCTACCAGTCTTGTGAAGGGTGTTGATAATGGGGAAGGCTATGTATGTGTGGGGGCAGGGAATATGGAAACTCTCTGTACTTTCCATTCAATTTTGCTGTGAATCTAAAACTGCTCTAAAAAATAATCTATCCAAAAAATTAATGCTTATAACATGTACATACACACATACACACACATAAATACAAATGCATGTGTAACTCTAATGAGCAATAATATCAAAGGTTTTAATTTGAGGCCCATAGCAATTAGTATTGGTAGTTGCAGACAATACTCTCTTGTTTAAACAGAAAGTAATTTATTAAAGGATATGGCTAGCTTGCAGAATTCCTAGAGAAACCAAAGAAATTTATCTAAATGGTACATATCTTGAAACCATACATGAGCAATACTCAGTCACAGGAAAGATTGGCCGCCATTGCCACCAGCCATTTGTCCCTGAACACACATGGGAGTAGATGCCAAAAACTCTGCCACAGGAGCACCCAGAAGAACCAGATGACTCCACCATCACTTACCAGATGGCCAGTCTTCCCACAGCTGCCTCATTATGTTACTTCTCTATCCAGGTCTTGCACTGATGTATATCTGACTGGAAGTACCTGAATCACATTCTTGCCAATAGCCTAGGAAAATTTTTTTAAATCTGTCTTGAAATGGTGAGACTACCAATGTGAGAAACTAACAAAATGCTGAAAATCTAGAAAAAAACTCAAGTCTCAAGTTATAACGAAGAGACTTAGTATGGAACAAGTTGAACCTGAAGAAAATCCAAAAGAGCACAACAGAGAGCTAGATGTGGGAATCTATTGCTCATTGGAGAGTTTACACATAGCGATATACAGATAAGGAATCATAGTATATGGTGATAGTTAAAACCGGGAGAGCAGATGAGACAGACCAGGGAGAGGACGTTCGGTGAAAAGAAAAAACACCAAGACTGAAACCTTTGGAATCACCAGTGTTTAATTAAGGGTAAGACAGCGTAATAGAAGTCATGAAAGAGATGAAAACTGATGAAGGTCCTCAACTTACAACAAGAAAGGAGAATCAAGGTTCAAAATCAGCAAAGCATTCTTATAAGATAAGGACTGAAAAATCCCTGTTGGATTTGGAGATCTAAAGACAGCTGGTGAGCACCAGGAACGCACCTGCATTCTAACACTACCATGGTGCATCAAAATAATCTGTTTTGTTGGCTTCTCTCTTAGCCTGTTATCTTCTAAAAGGCAGGAATGATGTCTCATTTAACTCAGAATCCCAGCACCTAATACAGCACATGGAACAGGAAATGCAGTAAAGATTTGTTGATCCTAACTGAACTGAGGCCTGAGGTTTCCCTTTGAAAGTCCATCCAAGAGGCTAAGAGTGAAATCCCTAAGCATTCGGAGCTTTGCGCTTCTTGACACACCGACTCCTCAACTTCTCTGATCCAGAACTATTCATAATTAGCTTCGTGAGATCACAAGTGTAAATGAGACTCCCCTTCCTTGCTTGTTGGAACCTTTCAAATAAAATAATCCCTTGTCTTTAACAAGGTAATAATAATTAAAACAAGAATAGCAGAAACAGCAAACACCTGTAGAGTACTTTATATTTTACAAAGAATTTTAATACTCATAATTCCCATTCAATAAAAATAACAGCCCTGTGAAATGAGTATTTTTATTTTCCCTGTTTTGTGACTGATCTAAAAATCACTCACACTAAGAAAGAGGTTCCTGCTGGACTCACGAAGTTCCTCTGGCTTCAAATATCAAGTGAGTTTCTCTCTGCCACACTAGCTGGGATGGCCCGCAAATATGCTGGTTCCATCATTTTATGCCTCCAGGCTCATATGTGATTAGCATTTGGAGATCTAATTTATCATGTTGGCACCTATTGCTGGAGGTACTGAGAGTGGATATTAATCATTTCAAGGGATTCAGTTCAAACCTAGTGAATGAGATGATTTCTTAAACTCTTGGAGGAAGGTGTTCAAAGTCTCACACCTTGATGTATTGAGGAGGGAAGAGATTTTTCTAAGTATTTGGGAATCAAGATTCCAACCTGGCCAGTTGACTTGACCTTTGAATTTCTTCTTACATTTAGGAGAATGCTCATGTTGGTGGGACCCAGGGTAAGTTACTAGGACTATTGAGGTTGGTGGTAGGTTCTGCTTTACCAGGTTCTGATGATACTACAACTGACCAAAGAACCCAAAATTCTAGTATTGCAACAATAGGGATAACGGAAGTAACTGCTGCTGCCCCTATTTTTCTCAACTTTTACAAATACTTGCTCTTGCATGCTGTCTCTCTCTTTCAAATTTGAGCACAGAACTCAATTTCCAGGATATATTATTCAATATCAGATAGCCCAAAACAAAAAAAGCAGGAGCAACTGAGCAATTTCATTCAAAACAAATCAAGCAAAGCTGTGACCTGAGCTTTTTTTTCCTTAAAAGATTTTAAAATCCTTCAGTACCTTAAGTGGATAGGAAATTGAGAATATGTTCTTTGATTTTAAAATATTTAATTCAGTTTCTTTCCAAAATTCAGCTCTCAGGATGGTTCAACTCACAGCTCCTTCGTAATGTAAATGAATTTAAAAGCAAGACATGCTGGGATGGGAGGGCAACTTGGGGGCCAGCAAAGTGAGATGTAAAGAAAAACTAGGCAAAAACTTGGGGCCCAGTAGCAATGGCTGGCCAGGGAGAGCTCAGCCAAATGGACTAAAGTATCCAAAGAATGTGGTTATTCCAGATATAGCCATGGGACTGTAATCTGGCAGCCAGGGCAAGTCATGGTCAGAGGATAATGCAGAATTGGGAAGAGCTGCACCACCATCTTGGAAAAGAGTAGAGAAGCAACACAGCATAGCAGATAGCTCTGCCATGGAGCCAGAGAAACGTGGCTTGGAATTCAGCTTTGCTCTTTCTTATCCACGCAACTGGGGCTCCTCTTGAACCAGTTTCATTTTTATAATGAGGAATGTTCATACCTTTCTTTTATGGTTGTTGTGAGAATTAAGGAAAATATTTATAAAACAGCTTCTACAATACTTGTACAAAACAAACACAAAATGAATATAAGCAATTATAATCATATACTGATCTGTCCTTTCACCACAGCCACTAACTGTATCTGGGAACATGGAGAACACAGAGAAGCTTAGTCCAAATTAAGAGGAATTGTATCAAGATTGGGGTTTGGAAACTTGAAGGGATTTTTATTCCATAATTATCAGAGGAGCTGCATATTATCCCAGGCATTGGGGGATTTTTCCTTAAATAAAAATTACCAAATAACATATAAGAGCAGTTATTATTACCTTTAACATCCCTGTAGTAGAGACTCTTGCAGATAAATTCTAGCTCGGTTAGAAAAGGAAAGATGGATGTGTAAGTACAAGATGCAGCCACCCACTATAAATCATTTCTGACCAAAAGGGCTGTCTAAAGTGAAACTGACCACTGCATCTGATCACAAATTACTTCCAAAGACACATAGAATAATTGGACAGTAAAATAAGAAAGATCACCTGTAGGAGAGAGTATAGATTCTGAGTTGTTTCTCTTAAAAGTTTTGATACGGATTTTTCCGAATAGGTCTCCATTCTGAAGAGCAAACCATCAATATAAGCACTCATTACTTAATTCAGCATTTGGGTTCGTCGTTGAACATGTTTCTTCCACAAAGATAGGCTAAAAATGCAAGTAAGATAAAATTCAAATAAGTTCATTGTGCAATTCTTCTCAAAGAAGCTGAAATAAATATTCAAAAAAGTTTAGTGATAGGAATAGGGATAGTAAATTCATTTTTTCACACAGATCCCAGCTTCATCCAAGGACAGTCAAAAAGCCAGTAAATGACAAGCTCTGTAAAAATGGCAAAAGCAGCCAACAAATTAAGTAAGCCCAGAGACACAGTAGGAGGGAAGCCATGAATCCAAGACATGAGAGGAAATTTGTTCTTTGAAATTTTTTGTCTTGTTTTCTAAAATTAATGGCCTAAAACTGTAGCAATCATTTGCAAAAATATGTCACATATTCATTTATACAATTTTCCCATTTTGCTTTCTACATTTAAGTAAGGGAGGTGACCAGCTGGAGAGAAAAGGGTGCAATCTGCCATGAAAGTGGCTTTAGAATGAAGCTAATAGACAGTTTTTATGCTAGTTAAAGCTGGTCTCTTAGCAAGGGTTCTTTAGAAAAACAGAACCAATAGGATAGATTCAACATAAATAGAGATAGAGAAAAGATATACCATGGGAATTGGCTCACGTGATTATGGAGGCCGAAAAGTACCATAATCTACCACCCACAAGCTGGAGAATCAGGAAAACCAGGGGTATAATTCAGTCTGAGTCGGAAGGTACAAGAACAAGTAGCACCGACATTCGAGAGCAAGAGAAAATAAATGTTCCAGCTCTAACAGGAAGAAAATTGGCTTTTACTCTGCCTGTTGCTTTACTCAAGCTCATTGGATGATGCCTGCCCACCTTGGTGAGGGTGGGCTATACTCAGCGTAGAGATTCAAAGGCTAATCTCTTCCAGAAACACAGACACATCTACAAGTACTGTTTACCAGCTCTCTGCAAATCATTTAGCCCAGTATAGCTGACACATAAAATTAACCATCACAGCTGGTAAAAGAATTTCTCATAATGATAGTTTACATTGTTCTCCAGGATAAAAAGATGAAAATGTTGAAGTGCCCTAAGAGAATCCAGGAAATTGAGAGAAGAGCCTCACTTTGGGGAAGGTGAGGCTTGACACTTGAGTGAAAATGTGCAAGTTGATTGACGTGGAAAAATCTTCTCTGTCTTCCCTGTAAAACCCTCAGTGACATCTTCTTTGGTCTACCAGGTATCTGGGTAAGTTGCTTCTTTAAGAGATGACAAAGAGTTGCTGGGTCTGCATTCAGGTGGTCACAGGATAAACGGAGAAGGTGGTTGTGGCTTCTGGAGCCAGAGGATGACTGTACAGCTGACATCTGGGTTACAGGATGTGGGGAACCCAAGCATCAATCCACAGGCATTCATCCCAAACCTGATAAGTATTTAGCAGGGACCTTGCCAACCAACGTAGGGAAACCAAAATAAGACACAGAAGGACTGGAAAGAGAATCTTGAGTGAAGAAAAAACCCACTCACAAAGCACCAATTGGAGTAGACAAGGAAACCACAAATGAAATCTGACTTTTCCAAATATTCTTAGCTTAAAGAGCAGCCTGTTCACCAGACTAGCACAGGAAGCTAGAGAAATCATCACTGATTTCTTCCTCCAAATACATCAAAATCAATAAAATCATCTTTCTTTTACTCATCTTTTATGCTTAATATCCAGAAGTCTTCCACATCCATATTGTCACTTCTCTCAGCCTTTCTCACTTCATCTTTATGTCCAGAACATCAGAAAAGAAATGTAGTCACATATGGCATAGATAGGTGTTTATGTCTCAAAACATTGCCACCTTCCATTAAAGAAGCATCAAATCCAGGGATAAAAAAGAGACGTTTCTCAAAATAAGGATGGACAGTATAGAGTACCTTCTACACAGTCAGTTTGGAGACTTACCAAGAGCAGAAAACACTGGGTTTCATCACTTGTTTCCTCATGTGTCCATCTCCCCTATTGGAATGTCTCCCCTGCTAGATGCTCCAGTGTGCACACATCCTCTTTCTTGTTCATTGTCGGAGCCCCAGCACATACAACATTGCCAGTAGTAAATTCCAAAGAAAAATCTGTTGAATGAACAAATGAATGATGTGTTTTTCCTGAAAGCTTGGCTCGTCTATTCAACTCTTCAAGACTGAAGACGATGATGTTCATTGAAATCATTGGAATGTTTCTTTAGAATTCTAGTTGTAACCATTGAGGAAGGAAAAAGAGCAGCCCCTGACACCCAGAAGCTGGCCTGGGTCTCACAGGTAGACCCTGTGATTCTCCCATTAGACATGAACCGTCTCACAGAAAGCCAGCCTCTGACCAGGCTACTTTGAGACCATGATAAAATAAGACCACGCAGAGCCACTTCATAATTTTGTCTAAGTACAGACAAAAGCAAGTCACTGTACCACCCATGAAATATCAAACATCCTGTCTTTTGGTTGAAATGAGGACTGCTTCTTCTTTACCAATAACAGCTTTATTCTCCCCGGAGTCTCCCCTTCATGTAGATAAGACTCATTGAGATTTGCAGTCACAGAATTGCCTTGCTTTCTAACAGCATCCCCCTGCTACCTTAGACCCTGCCTCAAATCACCCAAAGTCCAAATCCTATAAGGTCCTTTTTAACACTCTCTTACTGAGACACCCATGATTCCTATGATTTCCATGATGTGTATTCTCTCTCACTGCAACAAGTAATAAAACAGCCTTACTCAAGTACAAGAGTGTTTCTGGAGATCTTTGGCTGGACATCATTAATGGAGTATTGCATCTGAAAGAAGCATGAGACAAGAGTAAGAAGTTCAGACTTAGAATGATTAAAAAATACCAGCTACTGTTAGATATTTGATTGATAATAGTAATAATAGCTAGCACTACTTGAGCCACTACACTCTGCCAGATACCATGCCCCATCTCCTTTAATCCCTATCACACTATGAGGTCGATTCTATTATCTTCCCCCCTTACAGATGGGGAATCTGAGGCTCAGTGAAGTACCTTGTTCACACAGTAAGTGGTGGAACCAGCTTTAAACCCAGATATTATACTGACCTTTCTACAAGTGGCTTACTTTCAGAGGGGGTTAAACTTTAATGTCTATATTCCTAAAGTTTCTTCAAATACCATGTTCAGTGTGAGAGAGACAACCTTCAAACCAAGAAAGATAAGAACTTCAGCATCTCTTCAGAATATCCTGGAGGGCTCCAGGCCTCTGCCACAGCACCTCTCCAACTTTTACTCTTCAAAGAAGCTTAGTCATTGGCACCAAATTTGCATCACAAAACCAGTTCTCAATTGGTATATTTTTTAAAAGCTAAAAGCAACTGTCTTTCTGACTGCATAAGTGTTTCTCTGCCAGATAAGATAGAATATGGGTTTTGTTCCTGCCAAAGGAAAGATCATCCTTTCAATAAAAGCAACAGACTATTTTTCCAACTGTGCCATGAATGTTCTGCAGCCATCACTGAATGGGCTGAATTGACAAAACATCTCTCTCTCTTCTGAGTTAATAATAACCAGGAATGGTTACATCTAAAGCTAAAACAGGACAGAAGGCTGCAGGACTGGCACCCCAGATAAATCAAAAGAAGTCTCAGCAATGCAATATCTTCTCAAAATGTGATTCTATTTCTTCTCTCACTTTGGAGGGAAATCTGCAGAATCACACTGAAGTTGCATCATTGCTCTCCAACGCCAATCTGGGTGAGAGGCACATGAGATCACAAGAAAAGTTCTGAGACACTTGGTCCACGTGTAACAATAAAAACAAGACCAATAGATAGCCAGCTAAGAGACTCTTTGCAATGTTATCATTTGGCTTAATTCTGTTGGGACAAAGCAGGTGTTTACAATATTCCAAAGGAAGGAGACACAGGGCCATATTGCAGGAATATGATTTCCTGTGTGGGACTGGCATGAGAGACCTAAATAAGATGAATTGACACAACAAGGAAGCTGGAAAAATTTCTGCAATATGAAGACGTTTCCAGGAGGAGGAAGAGGCCCCCTGGGAACACTTCCATTTCCTACAGTAAGTCTTTCTTTACAAGTTGTTTCCTCTTCTCTAGTAATTCAGTGGCTGAAGCCCAGCCTATGCGCTGGGGCTGGGTCATTATTTCACAGAACCCACTAATCCACATACATATCTACTTAAGCAAAGTAAACAAAAACATTATTATACGAGGGTCTATAACATCATTTTACTTCATAAAGAGGAAACATACTTCATAAAGAGGAAATGCTGGAAACATCTGGTCTATACCATATCTCCTCATTCTGCTACTAACAATTTCATGCAAAACAAAATTCAAAAGCTTACAAAATTCAGAAGTCAATGCTTGTTAAGCAGCAATTTAATTGTCTTAAACCTACAACTCTCAAAGGAATTTCCAGGTTACTGAAATATGAAAAAATGTAATGAAACAGTAGCAATTAAATTTATTTTGGACAAGGACCGTTAGATACCTCAAGTAAAAAGTGATCTACTGAGTGCTGCCTTCATATAATTCATACTTTGGTTGTGTCTAAAAGTTGTATATTTATGTCATATTTACTTGTCCCTGGTTTGGGTCCATTAGTTCTTATTTATTAATTTTCTCTACAATGGCTCACTTTTATAGCAGTCTTAAAACAGTAGAAGATGAGGACTCTGAAGTCAGATGTGCTTCATCACTCATTATAATATAAATTAAGATAATAAAATACACCAGACCACTCTTTTAGATTTATTCCATGTTTCTAAGATTTGGCAATTCAGCTCCGAGTACTTCATGCATTTGTTACTCTCTTATCTCCTGTTTTGTCTTCTTAAATTTTTCTTTTTAAATTCATATCCATGTTTCCCAGAAACTTCTAATAACTCTTGGGATTTTCATTTTAAAAACTGCAGGAGGAAATGCACTAAAGCAAAGTGATTGCTACAGATGATGAAAGTAGTTATTTCTTTTTTTACAATGAGCATATGTTTTTATAATCAGGAAAATGTATTAAAAATGAAATATGGATATAATACTTCTAACTCCATAATCAGGTGCAAACACCACAGGTAGCACTAACTTTCTCCCCTCATCAGAAATTCTGATCTCTTCGTTTTACTCAACGCTTATGAAAAAGCATTTGCAATAACATTTAATAAAAACAAATATTCTAAGTCTACTTCTTGTTCACACAGATCGCAGAGGACAGCTAGTCCTTCCACCTGTCTTTCCTTGTCACTCTCTGCAATCAGCAACCATGGAGTTTGTACTTTACTTTTTCTGTTTCATACCCTTTCTCCACCACTGGGAAGTAAGAGTTTGAGATTCTGGAGGCAAAGGAATGATCCCTGCATCCTTCAGGACTGGTTCTTGATCTACTAAATTAATCTAGGAAATTTTCTCTTACTAATGCCTATTTTCAAAACAACTTAGTGGAACTGAAAAGATGGAAGGCTACAGGGAGAACTTTGCTTAAAAGGAACATTTAAATGCATCTAGTTATTATGTGTAAAATATTTCCCGGTTGTATATTTTCTGTTTATTATTGTGATCAATATTTTGAGTATTTTTGTATTGTTAACTGGGTTTCCAGGAATACAGTGTTAATTTACAATATTGCTTTTAGAAAAAATAAGGACTTAATACAATCATCATATAGGATGGAATTAGGTAGCAAGTTGAAGCCCTAAAACCCAGTTTCCTCCTATTGCTCCTTTTTTTAATCATCTATTTTAACCAAGTTTTCCTTCTTAAAGCAATGGCCTGCCGTAAGTATTTGACCAACTTCCACTGTCCTTCCTGACAAAATAAAGAGGGACCAATAACATTCTGTTTTTCTATGAAGAATATCCAAAGGTGAATGCAGAGACAAAAGAAAACAACTGATGATGTTGCCTACACCCTGGGGAAGAAATATACTTGACATAATCTATGCCAAAGGAAGCCCCCCCTTCTTGTATTGATAGCATATTAGATGCTCTAAAATTAAACTGCAAAGCCATGGTGATTTGACCATGTATACAGTTGACAGTATTGAAAAAGTAACAGCCCAGATCCAAGACTTGAATATCATCAGGCATCTCTAAAACTGTTGTTTCCTTTTCTCTCTGTATGATGCCATGTAGAACAAATCTGCCTCCACTAATAATTTGAATACAGAATCTGGTGACAGTCCATCTTCCCTAATAACTCATAACAACTTCATTGCTTAGGTTGTCTACATAGTCCCTAAAAAAACCAGCCGCCACCCTCCGAGGCCACCATTCCTCAACCTTAGGTTTTCCCTGCACACAGCACTTCTTCATTGTATACATACAATTGCAGTTATTTCTAACTTGCTTCTCTGTGGTTTATGCTCCCATTCTCAGCAGGGCTTCATAACATAAGAGTAGGGCATTGATGATCTCTATTCGACCTTCTGTTCTTAAGAGCAGTGGAATAATTGCACCAGGCCTCTGACCTTTCTAGGTGCCGCCTCCCTTCCCACCACCTCAGCCTCACCCAAAACCCCTTTGTGAATATGATCAGTCCCCGTTCACTTCCCTCCACTCAGCTCTCCATGGGGCTTGGAAACATGCCACAAGCATTATTGTATGTTGTAAGAAAGAGGCTTCCCTCTGGATGGTGTGTTTTGCTCCCTGCAATTCATCATTACTTTCTTCGAGAAGATGACTTTTGTAATCTTTCACCTTAGAATATTGATCAAATCAGAGGGGGGAAAAGCAGGCTAAGAAATATCATTAGGCTCCCTTACTGGGTTGGTGTAAGGGAAGTTAGTGACTATTTGTGAAGTAAGAAAAATAAGAACACAGCTTTAAGGACCACTAGAGAACTTAGGTTTATGTTTAAAGCATTCTGAGATGCTTTAAACATGTTTAAAGGTTAAATAAAATCAGAACATGTTTTGTGTAATTGAGATAGTACATGCCCCTTAAGGACACTGGACACTTGATTCTGCAGGTTACTGAGGGAGGGCAGAGCTCTATCAGTTAGGATATGCTGGACTGCAAGTAACAGGAACCCTGATTCAACTGACTTAAATAAATAAGAAGTTTATTAGATTACATATGAGGAAGTCAATAGATAGTCAATGGGGCTGCACACACAAAATGACCAGGGTTCCAGTTCTGTTTGCCTACAGCTCATTTGGCTCAGATGTCTTCTATGTGTCCTCTATGTATACATTTTGTCCCCAGGTTCCCTGTCCTCATAGGTTACTGGATCACCTGTCCTCATACAAGGAGGCTACCAGCCATGACTAGCATAACTTACTATCTTGTTTATTTGCTGTAGGTGAGACGATCTCTCCTCTCATCATGAACTATAAGGCCATGCTTGGGCCTAGTTAAATCTCATGCCCCACCTAGACCAATAATTGACTGCAGAAATGTCACATGCTTCTTGGCTTAGCCTAAGTAGGATTCACCCAGGGTGTGGGGATAGAGTTGATTCCCCAAATCACAGGACTAGATGAAGAAAAGCGGACACCAGAATCAAATTAGAGGATTGTCCTGAGGACGGGAGAAAGGAGAGGAGAGGCAGCCAACAGCATCCATTGCAATAGCATCATAATCACAGTTGTGGGTTTTGGTGTCCGACAGAGCAGCACTGAAAATCTACCTTCAGAACTTAACGTTATTTTACCTCTTCATGCCTCGGTTTTTGCATCCATACAGATGGTTGTTCTGAGGATTAACTGAGACTGCATGTAAAGAAGTAGGCACAACATATGAGATGTGGTGGGCACTGAGTAAATGACGGCTGTGGGGAATATGCCTAAGGCTACTGTTACTGACGTCACTGGGGACACTGTTATCATCACCATCATCATTCACTATCAAAGTCTCCTTAGCAGCTCTGATTCTGGGCGTAATTTGTAGACTTGGGGGTTTCTCATCCCTGCATGAGGGGATTTCTGTAAGTAGATAAGAGCTACTACCCTCCCCACTCTGGGGAAGCCATGGCACAGACCTCAGCTATCTTCCATCTTTTAAGAATTCTCCAGATGACTGTGTTACAGAGTTGTGCACCATCCCTGCAGGGCAGGAAGATGCAGCCAGGAAGAAAGTCGCAGCCCCAGTCCTGGGAATTTGTCTTTCCCCCTTTCCTGGCTGCCCCTGGTATCTGGTGTCAGAAGAGGCTCCCGAGGAAGTAGCGTCTATGGATCTGGATGGATCCAGATGGTTTCTGCTTCCCTTTATTTTTATTACATTCTTGTCTCACACATGGAAAAGGTGAGCCAGTGAGTCCTAAGGATATTTGCTCTGCCACTATACTTTGAAACTAAACCTTCTACTATCCCCAATATACAATCCTGGTTGAGTACAGACCGGCTACAGGGTAGTTATGAAATTAAGAATACTGTAGTGCCCTTTCCCATTTCCACCATCAGCTATGAAAATTCCAAAGAAATCAGGCAAATGTCCTTCCCTGCCTCACTCTCATCCACCATTCTTCCCGGCATCCTGGAGACTATCCACCGCCCTCTTCTCCCCTTCGTGTCATGACCCTGCTCTAAAGAGGTCTGTTGGTCTTGTTAGCTTGTGCCTACCTTCAGACTGCAACAGGGTCTGACGTGTTTATCCTAATTTTTTAATGTCCTTGCCCTTCTGATCCTCCAGAGCCCTCTCCTTACACATCTACTCTACCCCTAACATCCCCATTTATCTTTAGCATTCGTTCCTCCGGAGCCCTTCCTATTCTTTTGCATCAGTCAGTGACATGGTTTGGCTCTGTGCCCTCACACAAATCTTATGTTGAATTGTTATTCGCAATGTTTGGGGAGGGACCTGGTGGGAGATCCCTAGGATCTTGATCATGGGGGCGGATTTGGACCATGGAGGCGGATTTTCCCCTTTCTGTTCTCATGATAGCGAGAGAGAGAGAGTTGTCATGAGATCTGACAGTTTGAAAATGTGCAGCATCTCCCTTTCATGCTTTTACTCTCTCCTGCCACCGTGTGAAGATGTGCTTGCTTCCCCTTCAGCTTCCAGACACGCCTCCTTTACAGCCTGTAGAACATTTTTATGAGTCAATTAAACCTCTTTTCTCTAGAAATTATCCAGACTCAGGTATGGTTTTAGAGCAGCATGAGAAGGAATGAAAGCAGGCAGTGATGGTGCTTTCTAAGGGAATTGGCAAAATTGAAAATAGTTTTTTGATGAACAGTGACGTTAGTGGCAAGATAGAAGGAACGGGAGAATTTAGAGTCAGTCCTACCTGGCTTCAGAGCCCAGCTCTGCCACAGCCACATGACCCTGTGGAAGTTACTTAACCTCTCTGAACTTCAATTTATTCATCTGTCTACTGGCATTTTTTAAAGGTTAAATAGGACATAAATGAAAAGTGCTGAGCTTAACACCCAACAAATGACAGCTTTAAATTGTGATAGTTACAGCACTAACAGAATTAAGTCGATAAGGAAGATTCCATTTTAGGGGAATTCTCAGCCCAGGTAAGAGGCACTGACTTCTACTTGCCAAGTCCTAATTTAATAAACACACCATTTTTATAAGATTGTGAAGGAAAAATTCAGAACACCAGGAGGTGGACATCAGCCAGAAGGATTTTTACACAAATTCCTTTCATTTTGTACTCAGTCTTTGGCTGGTGAGTTTTCTGTCATGAAAGGCTTTAAAAGGTCTTTTAGTGAGGACTCCTCTGTCTTTAACAAGCCAAGTAAAAAGAGTCCCTTCTACTGTCAACCTCCATGGACCATCCCTGCTCACTCTTCCTGAAGGTGAAGTCACCTCCTCCCTCTTTTATCCTGAATAATTGATGGTAATACATCCCATTACAGCTTTTAATTTCTCATTTGAAGCAGTGAACAGTGGACTTCCTCTATTCTCTACTAGTGATATTGGAAAGTTGCAAAATTATCATCTCAAGTTATATAGCCAGACATAGAGACTTTTGAAATATAGCTTATGTTTTCATTTTCTCTCCCTAAGTGTATAACTTGTATATATCATCTCTAGGCATCTTATCCTCTCTTGGTGACAATTTTTGATGTTATCCTTTCCCAAACGAAGGTCAGATTATTACAGTGTATCAGTCAGAGTCCAACCGGGAGACGGCAACTACTAGTAATTTGAGCAGGAAATTGAATGTAAAGAATTATTAACTAGAACAGGGGATTAGCATGACGGGGGACTGATTAGTAAGAGGTAAAAAGAACTCTTGAGAATTTAGGAATCACAAAAGGAGGCAGAGCCATGACTATGAGGCTGAGGGAGCACCCAAGGAAGAGGCTCCTTCCCTCGGGCTGAGATGCAGACCTCATGGGAGAGGGGTCACTAGATGACAGAGAAGTTGCTGAGGGGCTGCAGGAGTGGAATTTGCTGCAAATCACCCCCTCTGGGGTGCAGGAGAAAACTAGCCTCAAAAATGTGCCTCACCTGGGTCCTCACTTCAAAGTCCCATGAGGGGTTAAAGAAGGCAAGTGTGGGAAAGTGTCTCAATGGCAGCACTTGGCTGTGAGGCCATTTGGAAGGGGTCAGAGGAATCTTCTGGATGCCTGTGAAGAAAGCTGCTCCCTTTGGGTTGCTGGAGAAGTCTTAGGCAGCAGGTACCTACTGAAAGAACACCAGGACCAAGAAATGTAAGCAACCCATTGAGGTGGAAACCGGAGTGGGAGAAGAATAGTGAAACATCCTTAAAGGAGGAGCTGGAGGACATCCACGTGGACATGGGACACACCTCCCCATGTGCACCCCGGGGAGGCAGCACGCCTCTAGGATCACACTGTCCAATAAAGTGGCCACAAGCCACATGCATGCAGATCCCTTTACATTTTAAATAATTAAAATAAAAATTAAAATCAGTTTTGGTTGTACTAGCCACATTCCAAGTGCTCAACTTCCAGATGACACTAGTGGCTACCCTCTGAGACAGCCCAGCTCTGGGAGCTGCCCTGCCTGTGGCTCTGTCCATCTGGCCTGGGAGCAGCAGTATGGTATTGGTTGTGTTTGACCCTAAGACAGTATTGCTGGTTTCTCACAATCTTTGTGACACATTCAAGAGATTCAGAATGTCCTGAGTGCTCTGGTGAGAGAATCCAGGTATTCTAAAAGAGCCAGTTTTATTTTCTTCAGGAGTCGTGTGTAGTATACTAAATTTGTGACCCTATTATATCTATACTTCCTAAACTGGAATCCAGTGTTCCATGCCCAATTCAGATTTTTGAAATGTTGGGTTAGGGTTCTTTCCACATAACAAACAACAACCATGTCCTCTGTTCATCCTAAATTCCTCCAACTGACCTCCATGGCCATGATCTGTATTGCTTTGCCTGAGAGGCTTCTGCAAAGCCTGGGAGGCTGTTCTGCCAGTGACAGGCTGGAAGTACAAGAAATTGGGAGCAGCCATCAGCAATAACGGTCAGCAATTGGTATAAAAATAACACAGCTCCTTCATCCCTCAGGTAGGATCATTCTAAGGCATGCATTTCACATGATCTCCCGAAGTTTCCCCTTGGGGTTAAGCTCTAGTCACTTTCTTGGTAATGTACACTTTACTGGCTTTCTTTCCATCCTTGTATCACTTTCCCACTTCTCTTCTATCATATCCTATATCTCCCAAATAAATTACTTGCCCTGAAACCCTGGTTTCACAATCTGCTGCTAGGAAAACCCAAGCTAAGACACCCTATGTGACTTCTTAGCATTTTGACACGCTAATGAGCATTATCAGTCCTCAGAAGAGGCAGAGCACATGCCGCAGCTCCCAAATGTGTTGTCACTGGGTCCACCTTTTCGTGGCATTCCTGTCACATCTCCCTGAACAGTGTTCCATAAAATTCACCTTGGGAAATGCTGGTTTGGCGCAGAAAAGAATGAGCTCCAAGCTGATAACTCCGAGAGTCACTCTAAACTAGATATCAGCTTAAAGGCATCAGTCCAATGGGCTGCTGTGGCTTTTGGCTTTATCTTTACAATAATATTAGGAGTTCTTCAGAGTCAGAATAGAAACAAAATAGAACACACTTTCCTATCTCATTCAGAGCCATTATGCATTCCTGATAGAGCTCTGTGGGAAGCTCTGCTTAAGAATGGCATCATGCTAGATATGGTTTGCCTGTGTCCCCACCCAAATCTCACCTTGACTTGTAGCTCCCATAATCCCCCATGTGTTGCGGAAGGGACCCAGTGAGAGGTAATTGAATCACAGGGGCAGGTTTTTCCCATGCTGTTCTCATGATAGTGAATAAGTCTCACAAGATGTGATGGTTTTATGAAGGACAATTCTCCTGCACACGCTCTCTTGCCTGCCACCATGTAAGATATGCCTTTGTTTCTCGTTTGCCTTCTTCCATGATTGTGAGGCCTCCCCAATCATGTGAAACTGTGAGTGTATTAAACCTCTTTTTCTTTATAAATTACTCAGTCTCAGGTATGTCTTCATTAACAATGTGACAATGGACTAATACAATGCGACTAAGAGGAGTCCAGAGAAGGTAGAACACAAGGCCGAAGAGAGAAGGTGGCAGCCACTTGAGAATGCAGTGAAAAGTCAGCCTTGCAGTGTTGAGGTGAAAAGTTAGAAAAGTGATAAGCTAGAAATAAACAGCACATAGCAAAAATGGAATAAATGTCTTTCTTCTTCACATTTCAGAACATTAGGCTTAAAAGATAGCTCTTCGTATCTAAAAGAAATATGCCAAAGATAAAATGGAGCAATTGTTACCATATACAGAGGGTACTTCATGCAACAGGTGCTATGGGATCTTCCCTCACTTCCTACCTCAAGAGTTAAAAACTGAATATATAAAAAAGAAGTAGGGTCTTAAAAAGGTTAACAAATACTGTATGTTCTCACTTATAAGTGGGAGCTAAACATCAAGTACTCATGGACATAAAGGTGGCAATGACAGACGCTGGGACTACTGTGGAGGGAGGACAAGGGTTGAAAAACTACTTATTGGGTTCTATGCTCACTCTGTGGGTGGCAGAATCATTTGTACCCCAAACCTCAGCATCGTGCAATATATCCACGTAACAAACTTGCACAGGTAGCCCCTGAATCTCAAATATAAGTTGAAAAAGAAAAAAATAAAAAATAAAAAGATTAAGCAAAATTCTGGTCACCAGAGCAACAGAGAAACAAAGAAACGTAACTATGTTACGTAATAGAAACTTCGGAATCAAACAGACCTTGGTTGAATAGCTGCCCTGCTATTCATCTGCACCTATCTGCACTTCAAGTTCCTCACTTATAAAGTTCCTCATCTACAAAAGTAACTACCTTGTAGGATTGTTATGAGAAATAAACTAACATATATTAAATAGCCAGCATTGTGCCTCAATAAGTAGTAACTATCATTAAGTCCATAATAAGTTACGGAAGCATTTAGTATGTCTTGGTTACGTTGTTCCCACAATCTTCTGTGACCAGTTTTAGGGAAAATAACTAAAGACAGGACCCAGGGGTGGATGGACCAGGACAGGACCAGGCCTACCTGGGAAGAGCAAAGCCCAGCCTATTCCCTGCAGCTCCCACAGCAAACTCACGGAGGCCTAGCTCTCCCCGGTCCAGCAAGACCAGATTGGCTGCTGCGTTTCTATTACAAAAGGTTTCAATCTTTTGTCAGTGCCCAGATACATATCTCCAGACTTTAGATTTTCTGGTGCTTTCTCAGTTCTACAAAATCAAACAAAAGCCAGGATGCTGAATGCAGTTTTCCCAGTCTACAGGAACATTTCTGAGCGTCCCAACCACCCCCGCTAATAAAAGCCTCTCTGACTCCACCTTTGCTTCCAGCCACCTTCCAGTTTTTCACTCCCTTTTTATTAGTCCTTTTTCACACCACTAACAAAGACATACCCAAGACTGGGTAATTTATAAAGAAAAGAGGTTTAATTGACACAGTTCTGCAGGGCTGAGGAGGCCTTAGGAAACTTACAATCCTGGTGGATGGGGAAGCAAACGCATCCTTCTTCACATGGCGGCAGGAAGGGGAAGTACCAAGCAAAAAAGGGAAAAGCCCCTTATAAAACCACTAGATTTGTAAGAACTCACTCACTATCACAAGAACAGCCTGAGGGTAACCACCCTGTGATTCAATTACCTCCCATCAAGTCCCTCCCAAAATATGTGGGGATTATGGGAACTACAATTCAAGATGAGATTTGGTTGGCAACACAGTGAAACCATGTCACCCTTCTAAGTACAACTTCTTGCAAGAGTCACTCACACTGTCTCTAACCCTCTCCTCTGGTCCTCTCTTGAGCCCTCTGCAATCAGGCCTGCCGCCACCCCTACTATTGGCAAACCCAATGTTCACTTCTCAGTTTGCTCCTACTGTAACTGACCTACCAGCAGTGTCTCAGGACATAGCGCTCCTGCTCCTCCTACATCACCAGCCCCTTGTCAGCCCCAGCTGCTCCTCATCAGGCCTCTCCTCTTCCACACCTGCCTCGCTCCCTTAGTGATCTTATCCATGGCTTTCAGTATCCTCTTCAAGGTTTTCTAACATGTCCTGATAAGCTGTCAGGTCTCAAAGGTAGCTCACCAGTGTGGACTTCTGCCGTGAAAATAATCCAAAATCCCTCTTTTGTCCTGTCTATGCCCTGCTTCCTTTTGTTAGAGAGACAAAACATTTCCAATGGATCAGGTCTTTTCTTGGCTCAAGGATGGACATTGACAACAATCTCACATAGATCCATTTATAAACTGGCCTGTTGCTTGTGGAACATCTTTTATCCTCTTCGAGGTTCTCTAACATGACCTCATGCCATATGACATGTTACAAGACCTTGGACATTTCTTAAGCTGTCTCAGTTTGGGATTCTCATCTGTGCCTTGGCTCATCAACATTTCACCTCCAGGCCCAGTATATAGTTATAAAGAACATTTTAATCACTTCAAATAATAGAAGCTAGAATACAGGGCACAATATTAAACAATAGTGAGGCACGCATTTTATTTGCTCTCCCAGAGTTTCCTCTTGGGGTTAAGTAATGGTGACTCACTGCAATCACTAACTTGGTAATGCACACTTTCACAAAGTATACATTTTTAAGATCCTCTATTATATAATATAATCCAAGATTTTTTTTAGAAGTATTGTCCTGGCAGCAGTGTAGATGGACAGAGAGACTGATCAGTGTGTCTCCCTATAATTTAAATCTCACATGACTGACTTTTTAAAACCCATCTAACTCAAAAATGTTAAGTATGTAGGCTCTGGGATATGTTTTATTTTTGTCTCAGAACTGTATCTTCTCCCCAAAAATTGTATTTAAGTGGTTATTTCCTTTTAATTTTTGGAATGAAGACACTGCCTTTTGGACAAATGCACTGGCTCATTGCCTGTAATCTCAGCATTTTGGGAAGCCAAGGCCAGAGGATCACTTGAGATCAGGAGTTCAAGACCAACCTGAGCAACACAGTGAGACCCCATCTCTTTAAAAACAATTAGCTAGGGGTTATGGCTTGCGCCTGTAGTCCCAGCTACTCAAGAGGCTGAGGCAGGAGGATCCCTTGAGCCTAGGAGTTTGATTATGGTTTGAGCTATAATCATGTCACTGCACTCCAGACTGAGTGAAAGAGAGTGACTCTGTCTCAAAAAAAAAATACCTTTCCTAGAAAGAAAATAAACCTGAATTTTGAGGCAGAACAGGTCTCACTAGGAAATGCAATTGAGAAAGCATATTGGCTGTTATATACATTCATCTCCTGTAAACAGACTCTAAAATAACTGAAGCACATATGTTGGGGTTAGGGGTCTGGTTCCTTTCTTTCTGAAGTGAGTATAGTAGTCCCAGAAAATGAAAACAATTACCAGCTAGAAGACTCTAATTTAAAGCCAAATGTAAGGTTGAAGGATTGCTAATACCTTCAGAATCTCCGATGAAACAAACCTCTACTAAGTTCACCAGAAGACAGAAGTAGGGCACCTTGCTTTTTAACACTTCCCACGCTTTCCTTTGTGCATCCTCTTAGTTTGGATATACAGTCATACATTGCTTAACAACAGGGATATGTTCTGGAAATACATCATTAGGTAATTTCACCATTGTGCAAGCATCATGGCCTGTACTCACACAAACCTAGATGGGACAGCCTGCTGGACACCTAGACTATATGGTACAGCCTATTGCTCCTAGGCTACAAACCTGTACAGCATGTGACTGTACTGGCTACTGTATGCAATTATAACCCAATAGTAAGTATTTGTGTATCTAAACACATCATACAAAGGGTACAGTAAAAATATGGTATTATGATCTCATGGGACCACGTTGGATATGCAGTCTATTGTTGACCTAAATGTTAAATGCACATGACTGTATGTGAAGGATGCCTGAGTACACACATGCCAGAACACCATCAGGAAGACTGTCCTGCTCCTTACCTCTCACTTCTTATGGTGATCCCCTGCCTCCACAGCTGGCCACAGCAAGGAGCTCGACCCACAGCCCAGGCCTCATCCTGTAAAACCCCTTAGGGAAACCCCTCTACCCACCCGCTCCTTCAGTGGATAGTGGAGCTTCATTTTGAACATTGAGGTTGTGATATACAAGTATAGGAGCTTTAAAGTGAAGCAAGGAGTAATACCATAAAAAGAAAACAGTTTTGAGCCTCCCAAAAGAATCTCTGTAGAACACTAAGCAAGTGTGCAAAAGAAATTTCTACAGACTAAAATGTTCTTTGGTCACCATCTTGAAATTCTTTTTTTTTTTATGAGATGGAGTCTCACTGTGTCCCCCAGGCTATAGCGCAGTGGTGCCATCTCGGCTCACTGCAACCTCCACCTCCCGGGTTCAAGCAATTCTCTGCCTCAGCTTCCCAAATAACTGGGATTACAGGCACCCACCACCACACCCAGCTAATGTTTTGTATTTTTAGTAGAGACAGGGGTTTCATCATGTTGGCCAGGCTGGTCTTGAACTCCTGACCTCGTGATCCACCCACCTTGGCCTCCCAAAGTGCTGGGATTATAGGTGTGATCCACCATGCCTGGCCAAAATTTTTAACAATTTTTTAACAAGGGGCTCCATATTTTTATTTTGCCCTGGATTCCACAAATTCTGTAGTCCTTCCTGATAGGGTCTTCCCATATTGGCAACACCTCTAAACAACCAGAGGACATACTTTGGAAGAGATGTCATAAAAGAACCGAAATCAGCAAAAACTCCCAAGTGGGATATATTCCCTCTCCTGCTTACAAAATTTGTCTTTCAGTTTGCCTGAATTTTTTCACTTCACTTTGTCAAATGGTCTGAAATGTTTTTCCATTGGGAAAAAAATGGTGAAGAAAGGAGAGAAAGGAGAGGAGAAAAATTATCTTTTCTAAAGAATAGCACTATAAACACACAAGGATATCAGTCATCCAGACAACAGTGTGAATTAATTTAATCTACCCACTTGCCTTCCTCCTCCTGGCTGAGGTCAGCTGCAATATTGTGACTAGGTGGGGAGAGGGAGGCAGGACAAGTGGTCTGGAGCAGGGGCTCCCAGTCACAGAGATGCCACAGTGGCACCTCTGGTATCAGTTAGGACACTGATGTTGGAGAGTGAGAGGAGAGTGCCCCAGGAGGCAGATGAGAAGTGCAGAGAAGTAGTCAGAACATGCTAATGACACACTTAGCTCGTTCCATTCCAGAAATTTGCTCAGGTTAGGTGAATGCCAAGGATAAGTCAAGATCCCTTTCCTTTTCTGCATGCCATGAGTTCTATTCCATAATGAATTATAGAATTAATTAACATCAGCAATTTAGCTACATTGTGACCCAAAGACATTTACAAACAGGCCTAGCACAGCGCATACATAACAGGTTTTCTAAGGGCAACAAATGCCCTTCAAACACCAAAATGCTGCTTTATGAATTCATGTTTAGGACACTTCTATCCAAAGATTAGATATAACCTGAATCCTATTCCACTGAGGCACATAACGAAGGTAAATACCAGAGATATATTCCTACAAATAAACTTATTTTTAATGTGCATCCATCCTTTCCACGGATACACTTAATTAGTAAAATAAATGAAACAATAACTTTCGGCATCACTTGCCAAGAACGTTGAAGATTGAAATTGGATTATTAAATCTTTTAACTTAGAATGTAATGGGCACTTTTCTTCCAAAAACTCTAAGTTCCTAATTCATCCTTATGTGAAATAAACAACAGATGAATTTCCATATTTCCATGGAAACCAACAGGAGTCACTTGCCCATTTGACAGGTGAATGCACAAGCCCGTAGTGGAACACCATTCCCAGACTAACACTTTTCTCTCTCTGCTGCCCTGGGTATCCATGATCACCAGCACACAGCCCTGTGTAGCCCACAAAGTCTTTTTCCCTGTTTCTCCCTGCACAACAGCCAGCAGCAGATAAAATGTACAAAACACCAACCATGGGCTGCTCTAAATGCCTTTTTTCTAATCCTGATGACAGTCATTGAAATTGTCCCAATTTTGCAGATGGGAAAACTGAAGCTCAAGTAAGGAGTTCACTCAAAGTCACCAAGAAAGCTAATGGTCATGTTGGACTCTCCAGCAGCTACTGTGCTGCTTGGGAGAGTGGGTAGTGGGTGAAGGCAGTTGGGAGAAGGCAGAAGAGGGAACGAACACTGAAGACTCACTGCCCACTTTACAACTTACCTCTCAATCAGGCTAGGTACCAACCTAGGTGGACAGGAGGAGGCTCCCACTTCACCCATGACGATCTCAGGCCCAGAATACAGCCTGTGTATTGCCTTTACAGCAGAAGCTGTATCCCACCCTCACGACCAAGCCTGCAATCTGTCATTGTATCTCCACCAGGATCACCACAGAGACTTTGCACTAAGTGCCACAGACTGCAAGGGCTAGGCTGAAGATGACAGGACAGGAGCTGCAGCTGTTATTAGCATTGTGAAGGTGACGCTGTGGGTGACCATGAGTGAAGAGAAAGAGAGGATCTCTTTTCTTCAATGCTTTCTGGTGGTTTGTTTTTTTTTTTTTTTTAAATCATTTTGCCTGTGCCCCAGCAGCTCTTAGGATGTCCCGAAATATCCCTTTGGATCATATCTTAGGAACATTTAAATATTACCTATTTTATGGCCCTAGGCATTCCAACAAATCTCAATGTATGGCATGCTTTTTTTTTTTTTTTTTTTGAGGCAGTTTTACTCTGTCACCCAGGCTGGAGTGTGGTGGCACAATTTTGGCTCTCTGCAACCTCCTGGGTTCAAGAGATTCTCCTGCCTCAGACTCCCAAGTGGCTGGGATTACAGGCAAGCACCACCACATCCAGCTTATTTATTTATTTTTAGTAGACATGGAGTCTCACCATGTTTGGCCATGCTGGTCTCAAACTCCTGGCCTCAAGTGATCCTCCTGCCTCAGCTTCCCAAAGTGCTGGGATTACAGGCGTGTACCATCGTGCCTGGCCAGCATTCTTTATTAACTAAGCTTTTCCAGAAGAATGACATAGAATGTGAAATTAACATAAAGTCGTAAGAATGTAAATCACTGACATTTTATAAATGTTCTCAATTTCACCTAACTCTTTTTTTAAAAAATAACTTATGGGCCAGGTGCAGTGGCTCACACCTGTAATCTCAGCACTTTGGGAGGCTGAGGTGGATGAATCACCTGAGGTCAGGAGTTCAAGACCAGCCTGGACAACATGGAAAACCTCATCTCTACTAAAAAGACAAAAATTAGCCGGCATCGTAGCATGCACCTGTAATCCCAGCTACTCCAGAGGCTGAGGCAGGAGAATTGCTTGAACCCGGAAGGCAGATGTTGCAGTGAGCCAAGATCATGCCGCTGCACTCCAGCCTGGACAACAGAGTGAGACTCTGTCTCAAGAATAATAATAATAATAACTTACGTATTTTCTTCTGTGTTGCTACCCAAAGTCTCATTGGTGACAATGATTCTCAAATCTGCTGCACATTCAACTCACCTATGGATCTTTTACACAACATAGTACCTAAGCCCCAGCCTAGACCAAGTGAATCAGGCAGGACAAGGCCTGGATGATTCAAATAAGTTTCTAACACTGAGACACTTTAGGGTAGTTGGCATCACCTGGGATAGATTTAAAGTACTGATGCCTGGGCCACCCCCACCCAAGGGGTTTCCATGTAATTGGTCTGGGATGAGCCTATGAAAAGCTCCCCAGGTGACTCTAATGTGAAGCCGAGTTTGAGAACCACTGCAGAGCACAAAGAAAAATTATTCAATAGGAAAAGTTGAGAAATTAAAGAGCGAAAAAAGTAAGAAACAAAACTATTCACACTTCTCTGAGCAGTTGGAACCCAACACTTCTGCCTCCATTCTGTTCATCTTCCAAACATAAGCGTTAGTGGAGGTAAAGATTGCTCCTCACACGTCCTCAGGCTGCCTCCTCTCTGTTCCCTCCAAGACTTCCTGCTTAGCTCTTAAAAGTATGGACTTGGCAACAAAGAACCTTGGGTTACAGTCCCAGCTGGGTGACTTGGGCAATGTACTTACCTCCCTGTCTCAGACCCCTCCTGTGTAAAGTGATTGCCAAAGAGGTGACACTTCATAAGTATTCAGTAAACCCTGGCTGTTTTAATTACTGGTGGTCTTTCTTCAACTCTTGTGAGGAAAGAGAATAGGATCTGGAGGCTGCCTAAGGCTGATTCACGCTGACTTCCTAGAACTAAATCAAAAGGAAAACCCCAACTTTCCACACCTAAGTAACAAAACGACTAGAGGCTACTCCTTTTGCAAACCCCCAATCCCCTTTCTGCCTGAAAGGTGGAAAATTGAAAGTAAATACCTCTGATTGGTCGTGAAAAGAACCAATCAGATATTTGCATAGGAGTGTAACTTTGTAACTTCACTTCAGCCTCTGATTGGATGCTTTCTGCAACCAATCAGACTGATAGTGGTTCACTATATTTGCATGAGATATACACCAAGTGGCCAATGGAAAACCTCTAGAGGGTATTTGGACCCCAGAAGATCCTCCTGTAGCCATGGCCCTTGAGCTGCTGCTCTGGCAGCTCCCACCCTATGAAGTGTACTTTCACTTTCAATAAATCTCTGCTTTCCTTGCTTCATTCTTTCCTTGCTTTGATGTGCGTTTTGTCCAATTCTTTGCTCAGAATGCCAAGAACCTGGACAACTTGCATTTAAGACCCTCTACTGGTGACACTTGTTGGTAATAACTAATAATGATAATTAACACAAATAGGCTTATGATGTTCTAGATCCTGTTCTAAATGCTTAATTCTCACAATCGCCCTCAACTCTCAGCAGTCATGAGCTTTGGCAAAAACTAATGTGATCCTTGATCATTGGAAGAGTCCATCCACCCTCTCCCAACAGTCAGGGAGAGCCCAGCACCACCTTCTCTTTGTCCACCTCTTTGTAGGCTTAACATCTGCCTAAGCAATTTTTACCTGTGTCTTTTCTGTTTGTTGAAAGGCTTCAACAAAATTACTTGTTTAAAGGCCCAGACACAGTGCTCAGCACCTAAGACTTTCAGACAATATTTCTTTCCCTGTCATCCTTAACGAGTTTGAGCTCTCACGACCCTTGGGGATTATTTTCTCCTGAGCAATGTGTCTGCGGTTCTAAGTTCACAGCCCAGTGAACAGCAGTGCCTTCTGTTCTGGCCCCCAGATTGGCTTGTGGGCTGCCCTACAAGTCCAGTGCTGGGAAATGACAGGAGCTGTCAGGCATGAAGGGAGCACATCCAGAAGCGACCACCACTCCTCAGAGAGACACCATGGCCCTGATTAGCCGGCATCAGAATGTCATCTCCTTACCACCCCATCCACCCACTGACCCCACATGTGAGCTAAGTGATTTCATTCCACCATTCATTCTTCCCCACCGTCTATAGAGCACTGCACTTCCCCTGAGTTTGCATCCAACCCAGCACACATTTCGAACCCTTCCTCCAGACACCCCTGAACCTCCCATTGAGCCTTGTTGGTTCAATTTAAGCACTTCTTCAAAGTCACCCCTGCTTTGATGTGCATCCCTGCCAAGAATTACCAGTAATGTCTGTATCTTATTACTTCCTGATTGCTCAAACCTTTTACATAGCTTCCTAAAAGCCAACTTTTAAGGTATTGCTCATTAACATCACCACTTCTGAATTATCCATTAACTTCCCTTATTAATGGCTCTGCTTTCTGTCTGGTACTATCTGTCTGGGCATCATTTTTGATGTTTTCATGGCCCCTTATTTTTAAGCCACGCAGTTTACAAAACTAGTTCATCTAAGTATGGGTAAGAACAATTTCCTCCCTTCAAGAAACATAAGGACGAAAGTGTATGTAGAAAACCTTTCCGATTATGTTGGGGGATTAGAGGTGGGTTCTGAAGATGTTGTGGAATGCAGTTTCCCCATGGTTTCCAGGATAGCTTTCAGGAATCTTTTTCTACAGAATAGTCAAAGGGAGCCCCACTGAGTCATCAGTAGGATTACTATTCAGTAGGAAGAATTCATGATCTGGGGTCCAATGTGGGCTGGGATTCTGAACTTCATCAGGTAGTTCTGAACCCGTGTCAGGTAGCTGTGTACATAGCCTTAGGCTGTACTTCACATTCCTAACCTCGGTTTCCCCTTCCATAAAGTGAAGACAATAGGATTGTTGTGTAAATTAAAGGAGATAATGCATTTTAAAGACCTGGCACATAATAAATACTCCAGAAATTATTGCTGTGGTTTTTATTATCATCTTCATTATCTTTATTAGGAACAGATTTCTGTTCTTCTCCAGGCTGCATCAAAACCTGAGAGCTGGAAAACACATCTGTGAATAGGGAGGCAGGACTAGATAGGCATTGATATTCTCCGACTCTGTGGTCGATGGGCACGCAGGAAGTGGCAGAGCCCCACCCCTGGCATTTCTGGCCCTCTCCCATCCCATTTTCCTCTTCCTGCTGCCTCTCTCCTTCCTCAGCCTGTGCTGGTGACAGCTGAGAGCTTCGACACGTGCAGTTTGGCCCAGCATCTATCTCCTTAACCCTGCTCCTCTTCCCCTCCTTTGTTTCCTGAAGGTGCTGCTGTAAACTCAGATGAGCTGCTGGCAGCTCAGTGAGGAAGCACTCAGAGCTCTTTTTTCCCCCTTATCATATGAATTATGTTAAAGACTAAACTAGTAACAGTAGTCGGAGGCGTGGGCGTAGCAGGGAGAGAAGGAAGTGGTTGAGAATGTATGTTTTTTGCTTATTTTATTTTATATAATTTGTAAGCATTGTGATTACAGATAACATTTGCCTTCTTTTTAGTGTTTTTTCATTATTCAAATATTTTAACCTGATTCATGCCTTTTGAAGATTAAAAAAATGAATAATAAAAATGTATCATTCCAATTCAATGAATTTTTCTCTGAGTTAGGAATTCCACACCAGGAATGCTTGTTTCATCTCGGTTCTATAGAATGAATAACCCATGCTACATCTTTGAGCCTTAAAAGATGGTAGAGGAAATTCACTGCTACGCATGAGAAAGGCCAACAGAGAGTCTGAAAGGGAGAGGATGAGGTGATGCTTCGATGGAAAGAAGCAAGTGCCAGCCAGGGTTTGGCCTGGAGGTCTCCTGCATTCCTCCTTCAACACCCTGTATTCTGGAAGAATCCCTGCATTCATCTTCTAAGCTTACTTTGCAGTCATCGTTTGTAGTTAGGGTATCGTTAAAAAGAGATTTACTTGCTTGATATTTGACACGTGGGCTCACCTGTTGATGCTGAGTGCTAGATGCACATATGGAGACCAAAGCAATGTTCTCTGCGTTCACTGTTAGGCACCCAGTGATGCTTTTGAAAGGACTGCAGTGCTAAAAAGGTAGACACTATCTCTGCAAACAGTGCTCTGTGTATTCTTAAATCCAGCTTTGGACCTAGGTAAGCTCCCATTCAAAATATAAGGTCTGAGTTTATCTCAATCCATGTGTTGCCAAACTTTCCACCAAACATTGCCATAAACACATTTCTCTGAATCCTAAATTCATTCCCATCAACTAAATACGTGCTTAGCATTGTCATTGTAGTTTAATTTAAAAGAGTCCAAACCAAGTATAAATGGGTAAACCTTTTGGGGGGGCAATTCAGCAAGACCTACCAAAATTTATTTTACTTCTATAAGTTTACTTGCCCGTGTGCAGAAATATATGCACACATCTACGTATTGTAACATTCTTTGTTAACAGACTCATTGAAAGCGACACAAGTCTAATTTTAAAAGACTGTTAAATAAATTATTGTACATCCATACAATGGAATATGTGGTGTCATTAAAAAGAATGAGGTATATCTCTAAATACCGACAATGAAGTTGTCTAAGACACATCATCGGGGGGAAATAAAAGAGGTCCACTCTATGTATGAGAAGCCTACTTATATAAGCAGAAAAATAATTTGTTGATATGCTCACATAGACATTAAAAATGTAGAAAATCTTTGAAAATCTTTGATTTCATATAGTACATTCTAATATAAGGCTATGATGTGCCAAGCACTGTTTTAAGCTCTTTACAGATGTCGACTCATTTAATGCTCAAGAGAACCTCTGGTGTAGGTGCTATTACTAACCCCACATTTCAGATAAGGAACGGGAAGGCAGATAGCTTGAGGTCACATCCTGAAAGCCTGTGCTAGCTACAGCAGATAGTATGACCTGTACAGTTTGGCCCAGCATGCTCCTCTTTCTACTACTGCTTTAATTTTTTTAAATAAGCAGCTATTGCTTTTATTTAAAATTTCAAGAATTAACAGAAAAACAGAATCTAAACCCATTTGGGGCATATCAGTTGCCATTATAAGGCATTCATATGCATTGCTGCCTCAGGTTCAGGTTTTGAGGACAAGATTCAAAAATATTGTCTTTTAAGTGATAGGGAAAGCAGAATTTGCTTCCACTCTTGATGCTTCCTGAAATCTGGCTCAAGAGAGAAAGTTGGTTTTAGAGATCCTGTTTTTCAGACATGCTTCTATGAAATCTTGATAGAGGACCCAAGAGCACAAGCCCTAAGCAAGGGAGCTCTCCAATAAGACCCCCATTCAACAAGGAGGCCAGGGAGTAGATTGGAAGAAGTGAAAAGCTGTGTTAACTGTGGATACCCAAGAGTCATGGAGAGCTTAGGAATGGCATAGCAATTACCCTCCGCTCTAAAGCAGACACCTCAATTGTTGGAAACCCCTCACAGCTCACCTCCTGTTGGTGATTTGGGCATTAACAAGCTGGAGGGTTATTTTTGCTGTTCCACTTAGCTGATGGTATCACACATGAAGGTTTATTAGAAGTACTAAGAAATGTATAAAAGGGTGTGGGGAACAAAGAAGAAAACATAATCAGCTGGAAAACAGAAAGAGAGCAAGCTTCATGATCTGACTGAGGAAGGAAAACAGCAACTGTAAGCCACATACATATATAGAAAGAAACAAACAAGAGTGCTAGAGTGGGGAAGGGAATCCCAAGGACACTCCGGTCCAGTCTGCTGGGGAGGGTAACCATAACAGCCACAAATTTTAGTTGCAAATAACAAAAACCAGGCCAAGGGAGCTTAAGTAAAAGGTGGTGGGTGCAACATTACAAGGGCAGATCAGTGTCTCACAGAAGCCACCCACAGCTCACGGCCAGGTGGGAGCAGAACTGGAAACTGAACATCTGGAGGCACCCTGGGAGCAAAATTTTCAGACATGCCAAAATTTTAGTCTATGGAGCTCCTTCACCCCACCTACATGGCAGAAGGAAGCAGTATTTCTATTTGGTCATCTTCCCCAAGCTTTAGTGGTTGGCTTCCAAAAATCAGGAGACCGTTCCAACAGCTACAGCAAGTTGGCAGTGTCCTTGGCTCCCTGGATTATTTTGCAATCTGCTGCTCACACGTCTTAGCCTCCTTGACAGGACGAAAGGGAGAGACAGCATTTCCTTTTCTCTGTATGATGCCAACTTCTTTTCTACCCTCATTTTTATCTTCCTTTTTTCTTCTTCTATGACATTTCTTTGGCTGGCCAGAAAATTACTTAACAGTCTCCCTTATGGCATCTCTTGCCCCCTCCCCCAGCCATGAAGCACTCCCATGGTACATTTCTGGAACTGTTCATTGACTGCTCAGAATGGAGTAATTCTCTGGTCTGCGTCTAAGCTCAATGCATACACAGCAGCAGCTCCCAGGGTCTACAGAACTGCAGATAGCAGGGTGCAGAAACCTTAGACTGCAAATCTCATCTCAGGATTACTAGTTTTCAAATAAGGAACTGTCTTAATTTGGTTTCTACTGAAAGCATAACCTGAGATGAGGACCCAGTGCAGGTGGTTTATTTGGGAGGTGAGCCTAGGAAGCTGGAACAGGGGAGTGTGAGAGAGAAAGGGAAAAATTTCATTGCAGAGTATGTTATTGAGTCATCTCTGTAGGCAACAGGGGCTCCACTCTGCTGGGGACCTTTGGGAAGTGTTCCTATTCTTCCCCTAATTATCAGCCTGAAGTTCTATCCACTCATTCCAATCATCTTCTGTTGAAGATGTTTGTCTCCTAGGGGTCTGTATTCCTCTCCACTTCCTGGTAGATCCTGTGCATGGGCCAAGAGGGCTCCCAAGATTTTGAAGAAGGTCTTTGAGGCAGAGGAAAAAAAGAAAGCCAGGCTTGGAGCAAGATGCTGTCAGCAGAAGGGAAATCCAACCTTGCAGGAAACAGCCCACTGCATTGAGCGAAATTCAAGGGAAGGCTGGGGGAATGTAACACATAACCTCACCTAGAATATGTTTTTAATTGCTCAAAGTAATATGTACACATGGTAAAAAAAAAAAAAATCAAACAGAGAAGAGAATATAGTAAAAGCAGCAATCTCCAACTCCACTTAGCCCCATACCAAGTTCAACTACCCAGAGCCAACCACGTGTAACTGCTACTAGATTTTCTTACCTCCAATGCCCCGTTTCTTATTCCTCCTCAAAAGAAATAGACTGTAAAATCATCCATCCTCTCCATATCAAGGATTTCTCATGAAGTTTTGGTTTTAGATCCTAATCTACCTTTTCACCCAATGAATCATAGATAAGAAACTGTATAAGGAATTTAACCCCAGAAAATTAGCTCTTTGCATATAGGCATTTATACTTCATCATGGATGCTATTAGCGCTGTGCTCTTCAATACAGGCATTCCTTGGAGATATTGTAGGTTCAGTTCCAGATCATCACAATAAAACAGATATAGCAGTAAAGCAAGTCACAAGAATTTTTTGGTTATCCAGTTCACATAAAAGTTATGTTTACACTATGCTTAATAGATTATAATCTATTAAGTGTGCAGTAGTATTGTGTCTAGAAAAATGTTCATACCTTAATTGAAAAATGCTTTTGCTGAAAAATACTAATGATGGTCTGAGGCTTCCGCAAATTTTAATCTTTTTGCTAGTGGAGGTCCCTTCCTTGATGTTATGGGCCTTGACCTGGATTAGGCTCTGGTTTATGGAAATGCTATAGCTGATCTGATCCATTTAGACTATTGAAACCTTATTCATATCAGCAATGGGACCATTTCACTTTCTTATCATTCATGCGTTCGCTGAAGTAGACTTTTAGTTTTCTTCAAGAACTCTTCCTTTGCATTTACGATTTGGCTGTTTGGCTCAAGAAGCCTAACTTTCAGCCTGTCTTGACTTTCAACATGTCTTCCCCACTAAGCTTAATCATTTCTAGCTTTTGATTTAAAGAAACACCTGAGTCTTCCCTTCACTTGAACAGTTTGAAGCCATTGTAGGGTTCTTAACCAGCCTAATTTTAATATTGTTCTCTCTTAGGGTATAGGAAAGCCCAAGGAGAGAAAGAGAGATGGGGGAGCTGCTGGTCAGTGGGGCAGTCAGAACACACACATTTATTAAGTTCGCCATCTTCTATGGGCATGGTTCATGGCACCCTAAAATAATTACAATAGTAACACCAAAGTTCACAGATCACAGATCACCGTAACAGATATAATAATAATGAAAATGTTTGAAATACTAAGAGAATTACTGAAATGTAATGCAGAAACATGAAGTAAGCACATGCTACTGAGAAAATGGCACCAGTAGATTTGCTGGATATAGGATTGCCACAGACCTTCAATTGGTAAGAATACAGTATCTGCACAGAACAATAAAGTGAAGCACAATAAAACGAGGTGTGCCAGTATAAGCAGTCAAGACCTCAGTCTATGGGAAATACTTGGATTCACACAATTTTATTTCCATGCCTGCGATGATGGCAGGAAACACATAGTCATGGCCATACAGAAGCAATATCCTAAAACTGGAAGTAAATGGAATTATAAGTCTGGAAATTGGTGCTATGGACAAGGAAAATTGCTTTAGGTAAATACTGATTCTAACGAGAATTAAATTTCTGAAAAGCCTACATCCAACACAAGAAGATACCTTGGAATGTGGTGGGATTCTTGCAAAGACGCAGAACTTCTCTTTGCCAATGTAGGTAGAGAATGTCATTTAATTATGTAACAGAAGTACTTGTCTAAGGCAGCCATGCACCCTGGATTTGCTAGGGCAAGCACAATGACAGACATTCTACCCTAGTGGCTCCATAGGGCACTTGTTAGATCACATTTGGGTAGCACAAGCCATCCCCTGATAAAAAGAGCTGTGAATCTAGCCCTAGAGTAAAAGAAGGCCAGCAGCCGTGGAGCCAGCTCTCTTGCCACACATCTCAACATTGACACTGCTTATCAGCATGACCCTCAGCAAGTCACTCAGCCTGTCTGTGCCTTGGGTTACTCATCAGTACATGAGGGGTACGAATGGGATGTACTTCAAAAGATTGTTTTAAACATTCAATGAGATAGCATAGTGCTTCTCCATTCATCTGTGGTGAAAGAACATATTTCTAAAATTTTCAACTTGTGGACGAATACTCTTACAAATACAAAAAAAAATTACCAGTTGCATAGCAGTGACAAATACAAGTTTCTAAATACATAGTCTCGGTTTTTCTACTTATCATGTCTTAAATTGGTAACAAACTGTTGTCAGTCTGCACTGGTTCCTGGACCACACTTTGAGCAACATGGCAATCACGTATTTAAAGGGTTTGGGGTGGTTTCTGGCACAGAGTAAGAACTCAGTAAATGTTGGCTTTTATAATTATTATTGCCTGATGTGTCTATTTTATGGTAAAAGCTTTTATTGATGGGAATTGTGTTGTCAGGACCTGTCACAGGCTGAGCTGACTACAGCTGAGCCGTCAGAGCAGCAAGTTAAAAGCAATGGCACCAAAATGAAAGCAAGAATGAAGCCTTTATTCACATACTGCGATAACAAAAGCAAGAGGCTAAAACCAGAGAAAGCTGCTGTCTCTCCCCTGTTCCGTTTCCCCATGGAACAGTGCACCTGTTGAGGATCAGATGGATCTTTGAGGCGGGGTGGGGGGTGGTGTTTCACTGAATAAGAAGCCCAGAACAAAAGGCTTTCGCGGTTTTATAGACCTGGGATCCAGAGGAGAGGAGAGGGCTAGAAGTGGAAAAGTCACTGGACACTGAGTCAGTCAGAGCAAGGAAAATATCTTCAAGGTTTCCAGATAAGGAGGCACCTTTCCCAGTGGAGGCGCCTGGCTAGGAAATCACTGTGCATAAGAACATGAGCAGCCAGCGGGCAGGACTCTTTGACCACAGATCTCTTCAAAGACTGCAGTGCATTGTCTGTGCACCAAGTCTGTGTGGGAAGGGCAGATTTCCCCCAGAAGACTGCCAGGGAAAGCCTTTGTCATTGCCTATGGAAAAGCCTGAACATTCACACATAGATTTTTTTTTCCCCAGGAGCTGGTCTCCGAACATGTAGCCAGAGCAACTTCCTAAGAAAGGGCAAAATTCAAATGACAAACATTTTCCCTTCCATGCGGCCTTTTTTAGAGAAATATTCTGACTCAATGAATGACCTCATTTGAAAAAGCCTTTTGTAATTGAGATGTTTGAATATCAATAAATAGTATCATTTAGGAAATCCAACTCAAGAACAGATGCAAAGTCTATGAATAATTTAACTAAAATGAAGGATCTTTTTTTGAAATGCATAAGAAGACAGGTGACACAGCAAAATTCAACTTTTTCTTCATTTCTAAGGAATATTGCTTAAAAACCATTCCATGAACCACAGACTTGGTTATGATAACTTTTCACATAATATTTCAAATTACTTGAGTAGGAAAATATACACACAGTCACAGAAGTCTCATTAGCTCTGCTCAGATTTATTAGAGCTGATTATATCAATGTATCAATGCTCACATCTTTTAGTCTACTCTTATGATCAAGACATTATTCTTTCTTTCTTTTTCGTTTTTTGAGACAGAGTCCTGCTCTGTCACCCAGACTGGAGTGCAGTGGCACAATCTCAGCTTACTGAAACCAACCTCCCCCGCAACAAGCTCCACCCTGGATCTAAGCGATTCTTGTGACTCAGCCACCCAAGTAGTTGGGATTATAGTCATGCACCACCATGCTCAGCTAATTATTGTATTTTTAGTAGACATGGCGCTTTGTCATGTTGGCCAGGCTGGTCCTGAACTCCTGGCCTCAAGTGATCTGCCTGCCTCGGCCTCCCAAAGTGCTGGGATTACAAGCATGAGCTACCACTCTTAAGACATTACTTTTAAGGACTTTGCCACACTGAACAGGACTCAAGGTATGTGATGAAGATAGTAAGGAACAAAAGTTGGGAATCTTTAGCTGGGAAAAGAGACTCATAAGGGTGGGTAAACAATAACATAATTATCTTCAATATTTCCTAGATTACACATATAATCAGAGCTAAATTAACAGGGACCAATGAATAAAGCAACAAGGACGTATATCTGATCTATACGCACACAAATATACACACACAAATATTTTAACACAAAAACATTCAAGAATTTTTAACAATAGAGCATGTCTTAGTTCAAGCTGCTAGTACCAGAAATACCACAGACAAGAGTGGTTTAAACAATAAACATTTATTTCTCACATTTCTAGAGGTTTGGAAGTCAAGATGAAGGTGCTAGCAGATTTGGTGAATGGTGAGGGCCCATTTTCTGGCTTGTAGACAGCCATCTTCTCACTGTGGCCTCACATGGCCAAGACAGAAATCATCTCTCTCATATCCTTTCTTGTGAGAGCACTAATGCTATTTATGAAAGTCTCCATCCTCATGACCTAATAACCTATCAAAGGCTCCACCTCCAAACACTGTCATACTGAGAATTAGGCCTTCAACAAATGAATTTGGGGGAGATACAAAAATTCAATCCATAGCAGGCTACCTAATTAGAAAACCAAATATCTGTAGCGCTATACATTTTTCGATGCTAAAGATGGCAATGGATGGGTTAATGCATGAATACAAAAGCAACACACACAAAAATGTTTAATCAACTTTATTCATTCAGAGTGTATAACATTGATCAAGTCAATGAAACTAGTGGCAATAACAGGAATAAACTGGTCTCAAAAAATTGAGATATATTCAATAAGCGTATGTTTACATTCTGACTCCAGATTTATCTTACAGACAGTAACTCTTAACGTGTTTCTCAACTCTTATTTAATTTTTATTTCAACACGTTTCTGAAAAGAAAATATTTTCAGGAAGTTAGGTAGAAGCAAAAGTTGCCTAAACTTTAGGCACATAAATTTCATAATTAAGTATCATAGCAGTTCTGAAGTAATATACTGACTTTTAACATGATAGGGAATTTTGCATCAAGTTGGAAGTCTTCATTATCCTTCAGCTCAATCAAGTCCCCCCAAAACTAAGCCAAACTAATAGGACATACTCTTGAGAGTTCATCATATCCTGAGGTTTGCACTTGAAAGGCTGCTGCAGAAGCATGATGTATAATTCATACTCCTCAAATATCTGTGAATTTCTTTTGAAATTGTGTGTTCATTTCTGCAAAATTCATTTGTGGACTGCCACAAAACTTGGGATACTATTGAGTTCAGGACAGTTCAGTTCAGACATTTCAGGAACTGGAAACTGGGCTCAAGCTAGCTCAGACATTGAAATAATTTATTGGCCCACATAATTTAAAGTTCAAAGCTAGCACAGAGCTTAGGCACGGTTTGTTCAGGACTCTGACTCAATCTCTCTGCATTTCTCTTGACTTTATTTCTTTTTAATTTTATTTCAATAGTTTTTGGGGAACAGCTGGTTTTGGTTACATGGATAAGTTCTTTAGTGGTGACTTCTGAAATTTTGGTACATTCATCACCTGGTCAGTGTACACTGTACCCAATGCATAGCCCTTCAGCCCTCATGCCTTGTCTGCCCTTTCCCTGAATCCCCAAAGTCAATTACATCATTTTTATGCCTTTATGTTCTCATAGCTTAGTTCCCACTTATAAGTGAGAATATACAACATTCCATTCCTGAGGTATTTCACCTAGAATAATCGTCTCCAACTCTATGCAGGTTGCTGCAAATGTCATTATTTTGTTTCTTTTTATGGCTGATTAGTTTTCCATGGTGCATATATGCCACATTTTCTTTATTCACTAATTGGTTGATGGGCATTTCGACTGGTTCCACGTTTTTGCAATTGTAAATTGTGCTGCTATAAACATGTGTGTGCCAGTGTCTTTTCCATATAATGACGTCCTTTCCTTTGCATGAATACCCAGTAGTGAAATTGCTGGATTGAATGGTGGTTCTACTTTTAGTTATTTAAGGAAACTTCATACCGTTTTCCTTAGTAGTTGTATTGGTTTACATTTCCACCAGCAGTGTAAAAAATGTTCCTTTTTCACCACATCCACACCAACATCTGGTTTTTTTTATTTTTTAATTATGGCCATTTTTGCAGGAGTAAGGTGGTATCACATTGTGGTTTTCATTTGCATTTCCCTGATAATTAGTGATGCTGAGCATATTTTGTTTGTTGGCCATTTGTTTACCCTCTTTTGAGAACTGTCTGTTCATGCCTTTTGCCCCTTTTTGATGGGATTATTTGTTTTTTCCTTGCTGATTTATTGGCGTTCCTGGATATTAGTTCCTTGTTATATGCGTAGTTCATGAATATTTTCTTCCATTCTGTGGGTTGTCCATTTACTCTGATGATTATTTCTTTTGCTGTGCAGAAGCTTTTTAGTTTTATTAGGTTTTATTTAGTTATTTTTGTTTTTGTTGCATTTGCTTTTGGTTCTTGGTCATAAAGTCTTTGCCTAAGCCAATGTCTAGAAGAGTATTTCTGATGTTTTCTTCTAGAATTTTTACGGTTTCAGGTCTTAGATTTAATCTTTCTTCCATCTTGAATCAATGTTTGTATGAGGTGAGAGATGAGGATCCAGTTTTATTCTTCTACATGTGGCTGGCCAATTATCCCAGCAGCATTTGTTGAATAGGATGTTTCCCCAGTTTATGTTTTGTTTTGTTTTGTTTTGTTTGAGATGGAGTTTCATTCTTGTCACCAAAGCTGGAGTGCAATAGCATGATCTTGGCTCACTGCAACCTTGGCCTCCCGAGTTCAAGCAATTCTCCTGCCTCAACCTCCCAAGTAGCTGGGATTACAAGCACCTGCCATTATGTCCGGCTACTTTTTGTACTTTTAGTAGAGACGAGGTTTCACAATGTTGACCAGGCTTGTCTCAAACTCCTGACCTCAGGTGATCTGCCTGCCTTGGCCTCCCAAAGTGCTGGGATTACAGGTGTGAGCCACCACACCTGGCCTTCAATTTATGTTTTTGTTTCTTTGTCAAAGACCAGTTAACTGTAAGTATTTGGATTTATTTCTGGGTTCTCTACTCTGTTCCACTGGTCTACATGCCATTTTTATACCAATCTTATGCTGTTTTGTTAACTATAGCCTTATAATGCAGCTTGAAGTTGGGTAATGTGATGCCTCCAAATTTGTTCTTTTTCCTTAGACTTGCTTTGGCTATGTGGGCTCCTTTTTGTTTCCATATGAATTTTAGAATTGTTTTTCAACTAGTTCTGTGAAGAATGATGACACTATTTTGATGGGAAGTACACTGAATCTCTAGATTGCTTTTGGCAGTATTGTCATTTTCACAATATTGATTCTACCCACCCACGAGCATGGGACATGTTTCCATTTGTTTGTGTCATCTATGATTTCCTTCAGCAGTGTCTTTTAGTTTTTCTCGTAGAAATCTTTTATCTCCTTGGTTAAGTATATTCCTAGGTTTTTTGGGTTTTTGTTTTTGTTTGCAGCTGCTGTAAAAGGAATTGAGTTCTTTATTTGATTCTCAGTTTGGTCATTGTTGATATATAGCCATGCTACTGGCTTGTGTACATGGATTTTCTAGCCTAAAACTTTACTGAATTCATGTATCAGTTCTATGAGCTTTATGGATGAGTCTTTAGTGTTTTCTAGGTATATGATCATATCATCAGTGAACAATGACAGTTTGACTTTCTCTTTGCTGATTTGGATGCTCTTTATTTCTTTCTCTTGTCTGATTGCTTTGGCTAAGACTTCTAATACTATGCTGAGTACAAGCGGTGAACGTTGGCATCCTTGTCTTGTTCCAGTTCTCAGGGGCGATGCTTTCAGCTTTTCCTCATTCAGTATGATGTTGCTCCTGACTTCATTTCTGGGCAAGCTGCTTCTTCAGGATAACTTTTCTTTGTAACACAATGGCAGCAGCAAGTTCAGGCTATAAATCCATATTTTTTGTTATCCCAAAAGAAAGAGATTTCCTGTGTCCCACAACTCTTCAAAAATTTTTCTAAGTACCACATTGATTAGGCAACCTCTAAAACAATCCTTTGGACTAAGGAAATGTCATGTACTGAATGGCTTAGTACTCAGTTACCTGAAGCAATACACATAGACTTAGGGCAAGATTTGGATTTGTAGCATTTGCTAATTTCCATGATGTAAATATTCCCACCATAGCCAATAAAGCAAGAGAGAGAGAAAAAATGGAAACGCTATGAAAAATGCCATAAATATTGTCAAGAGACAGAGAATGAAGAAATAACAGAACATATTATTTGAGGGACAAATAATACCTTTTACTGATTTAAGTCTACTTAATAAAATGGTTACATACATAAAGACTAGTATAATAGATGCCAAACTATGAACAGTTAATACTTGGTGATAGCATTATGAGTAAATGTCTTTGTATTTTTTAAATATACATATGTATGAATAAACAACATATCTCTTTTATAACAGGAAACAATGGTATTTTCATAATACTATTTGCCAAAATACATCTGGAATAGATGTCAGAATTCAGCACTTCTAATGTAGCATTCTCTACTTATTATGTATAATCAATCAACAAGCATTCTCCTCATTCAAAGCAATAGAATGAAATTGTTAGTAAAGGAAATGGCTGATTTTTACACATTATAAACTCACTCCTTCTGCAATGTCACTCAAATATTGATCACCCTCTATCTACCATAATCATTTTAAAAATTGTTCCCAAAACAATTTTATTGATACTCATCTTTATAATAATATTCCAAACTTTTAATTGTAATAAAAACGACTAAAATAAATGCATGTTTTGCTGATTAATAATCTTATAATACTATTGCTATGATGCTTACTTCAAGCTACAAAACATGAAACTATTGAAAAAATGATGAAGTTGATGGACCAGAAAAACCATCTATTAATTACATGAGGAATTTAAATTATCAAAAACTAAGTGGTTTTCCTTGCTTTAAAGAAATTATAATGTCTGAGTGGCAGATGAAATGAAATAAGACAGAAATTCATCTTTCTTCCTCTGCCCCTCATTCATAAACCTTTTTGTTCATTTCAAAATGGAAAGTACGAAGAATTAATGAGATTTTTGCCTGAAGCATATCCCTCTAAACCTACATTTATTTAAATTAAAAATTCACCAAAACAGTGTCTGCATTTTCAGTAATTCTTTAAAAATAATTGTATAGCCTTCAAATGACAATCTCAAAAGTTGAAGAAATGATACAAATATATTTAAGAAACTGTCTGAATCTATATATTTTTCCTCTTGAGTCTTTTTTCAAATTGAAGTCTTCATTTGAAATGTTTTATAAGCCTATTCAAGTATCTGCACTTATTTCTATACCTAGCATAAGATTGTATCATTTTATCATGTTAGAAACCAGCACTTATAGGACAACTGCTCTGAAATTCATATGCCACAGCACATAACTGAAGGGTTTTCAGTGGAGTGGCCTTGAGGGTAGATGAGTTTTCTCCCCAGGTGTCTGCCTTCCATACTAGATAAGGAACTCCTCAAGGCGAGGAATTTCTTTATGTCATAGGCACCTTTGCATATTGATGGACATATCATTGGTTTCAGTGAAATTTATTAAATAAATGATTCAGTAATTGAATGAAGCTCTGCTTTGCCCAGTGACTCAAATTCACAAATCCAGAAACAACCTGAAATAAGCAGAGATGTAAAATTATATGAAGGGCATAGTCACATGGTGGCTTCTCAAGTCATCCATTCTCAAAATTTCAAAAGCTCCTTGAGCCTTCTGGCCACTTTCTAAGGCAAAGAAATTGTGGCAACTCCATCCTATTCACTGAAAGCTGTTGCCCAATTTAGGTTTCAAGGAGGTCTTTCTAGCAAGCTATTAAGATAAGCACCCAGTGTCTGATTGGAACACTGAATCCTGAGTTATGAGTGCCCCTCTGTCACAGAATTCTCCCCTATCCAGCCTATATTCCTCCCTCTCAGCACTAACATTTTCAAGATCAATCCCCCATATGCTCCCTCATTTCCTCTGGGCGCTTATTACCGAGATTCTCCAACTCCTTTGTAGGGACCACCTCACCCTAAAGCACGGCTCTACTTCCCCATTCAGGCTGAGCAGCTGAGACCTGAATCTAGTTATCGGCCTGAAGGCAATGAGAGTGGTGGACTTGAGCTTGAGGAGAACCGGCAAGTCGACTGCCTTGCCCTAATCTAAGGCTTCTCAAGGTATCCAGACAATAGGAAGCAACGGGGAATGTTTTCCTTTGGAAACAGTGATGGAGCTGCTTCTGCCAATGAGGAGGATCCAGAGGAATTGGGGCCCTTATGGTTACCCTCTCGTGTCTCAAAGTCCCCATCTTTTCCTCTCAGGGTGCTAAATTTGACAGAAGAAGCTTGTTGAGATAGAGCATATAATATGTCTTGCATTTCTGCCACCCTTTTAATTAAATCCAGAGCTTGATTTTCAGCACAGGCTTCATGGCAGCTGTGAGAAATGAGTCTTTTAAAGCTGCCTTAGGAACACCCTGGCTGACAAAGCATGGCTTAAATGCGTCTGTGATTCTCTTTTTCTAAAGCTACTAATTCCATCGAAAGAAGATACCTCATGCCACAATCCTTATAAATTTTGTTCCTCCCATAACAACCAGATGTGTCAGTCACACATCTACCAATGCCTTGTCTTATAACTATACTTCTCAATAAACCATAAGTGAAAACATCAATAATTTTGATAAGTGTTCAGCAGAAGAATGCCCCCCACAAAGATATCTACTTTCCAGAAGCTGTGAATATGCCACTTTACATATAGACAAAAGGGACTTTGCAGATGTGATTGAGGTTAGGTAGTTTGAGATGGGGAGATTATCCTGGATTATCAAATGGGCTCAATCTAATCATTTGAGACTTTAAAGACAAAGATGCTTTCCCAACTGGATAAGAAGTGACCACAGAATAAGGGTCAGGGAGATGCCACTGCATTGCTGGCCTTTGAAGAGAGAAAAAGGGGCCAGAAGCCAAGAAAATGCAGGTGACCTCTAGAAGCTAGAGACGGTGAGGAGACAGCTTCTTCTCTGGAGCTGCTGGAGAAGAACACAACCTTACTGACACCCTGATTTTAGCCCAGTGAGAGCTCTATCAGACTTCTACCCTACAAACTTTAAGATAATAAATTAGGCCAGGAGCGTTGGCTCACACCTGTAACCCCAGCACTTTAGGAGGCTAAGGCGGGTGCATCACTTGAGGTCAGGAGTTCAAGAGCAGCTTGGCCAACATGGTGAAAATTCTGTCTCTACTAAAAATATAAAAATTAGCCGGGCATGGTGGCAGGTGCCTGTAGTCCCAGCTACTCAGGAGGCTGAGGCAAGAGAATTGCTTGAATCCAGGAGGCAGAGGCTTCAGTGAGTTGAGATCACACCATTGAACTCCAGCCTGGGCAAGAGAGCAAAATTCCATCTCAAAAATAATTTTTTTAAATTTAATTTTAAAAATGTAATACCTTGTGTTGTTTTAAGCCACTAAGATTATGATAATTTGTCACAACAGCAATAGAAAACTAATTCAGGATGCTGCTGCTTGCCAGAATTGTTAACATTTCATTTTCCACAAGCGATGAAGTTCCTAATGTTTTCAGATCAATAGGCAGCTCAACCCAAAATCCAGTCTTGAGGGTCTGCTTTCTAGACCCACTCCGCTACCTGTGTTTCCTAGAAAACAAAACCTGTGGCAAAACCTATGTACTGAGGCTTTATGGGAAAGGACAATCCCAGGACAGCAAGAGTGTGGAGGAAAGGAGATTGAGTTAGCAAATATAAGATCCACATCATTTATCCACTTACCTGGCCACAGCTTACAAGACTACACAGCCAGTTGCTTGGCCAGGTGGCCCATCTTACAGAAAGATCATGGAAAACCACTTCCCCTCAGAAGAGTCCACCAGGGAAGAAAGGGAGACAAATGAAAACTCTAAGCACATCTCCTGTCTTCATTAGTCAGAATGTTCCCTCCACGCTTTCAAGGTCTTCACTCACTAGGGTGACCACCAGGGAACCCAAGTCTCACAGCCTGCAGTGCACAAGTAGAGCAAAGGACCAAGACTCCCCCAGTCCTTAGATAATGGCTAAGTGCAAGGCTGACACAGCTCCAGCCAAGACATGCACCATGGAGAGCACGGAGAGCCCAACCATTGCCAAGTGGGCAGGGGAGGACTGAGACCCAAGGATAGAAGGAGATGACGGGCTTTCCATTGAGCGGGCTGCTCAGGACCTGGGGTAAAGAATGAGCAATGAGAATCTAGAGAGAAACGTGAACAAGGTCTCATACAGCAGCTTAGATACTTCCATAATGTTAGACCTCTAAAACTAGAAACCTAAGACAAATAGCAGAGGTGAAAATTTTTATTTTTAAAAGTTTTGTAATTACAAAATTTCATCAGCACACACACACACGTACAATCACCTAATTTGTAATTACTACACGTTGGTATACAAATTTTAGAGTTGACCAGTCATGCTCAATGGATTTTTTGGACTGCCTTTGAAAAGCTCCACTTTTCTGAGTCTAATGTTTCTATACCAGATTAACATTTCTTTTGTTGGTCAATGGGGAAATGGGACAAGACCAGACAATCTTACCTAGGTCTTATTGGAAGGGCTGGACCTGCTGTCCTTTGGTACCCTTTGATTTCAGGATGTCTTCTTAGCAGCCAATCATGCCACTGTCTTAGGTCAGCTCTGATGTGGCTTTTTTCGTTTGGTTTTCTTTCGTTTTTTTCCAGACAGAGTCTCGTTCTGTCACTTGGGCTGGAGTGCAATGGTACAGTCATGGTTCACTGCAGCCTTGACTTCCTGGGCTCAAAGAATCCTCTCACCTCAGCCTCTTGAGTGAGCATCTGGGACCACAGGTGCACACCACCATGCCCAGCTAATTTTTTTAATTTTTTGTAAAGACAGGATCTTACCATATTGCCCAGGCTAGTCTCAAACTCCTAGGCTCAGGTGAGTCTCCTGCCTTGCTCCCAAAGCACTGGGATTACAGGCATAAGCCACCCTGCCAACCCTGATGTAGCTTCTTTTTTGAAACAGGGTCTCACTCTCACCCAGGCTGGAGTGCAGTGCACGGTAATGACTCACTGTAGCCTCGGCCCCCCAGGCCCAGGTGATCCTCCCACCTCAGCCTCCTGAGTAGCTGGGACTACCTGTGTGCACCACTATGCCCAGCTAATTTTTTGTATTTTTCTGTAGAAATCAGGTCTCTCCATATTGTCCAGGCTGGTCTCAAACCCACGGGCTCAAGTGAGCCACTTACCTCAGGCTCTCAAAGTGCTGAGATGACAGGCATGAGTCTCCGCGCAAGGGCTGGTGTAGCTTCTTTCATGGAGCGATGTTCTTCAGCAAATGTCTGCCGATATTCTTTTCCAAAGCTTTCTACCTGTCCGGTTTCTTATACATACACCCCTTTCCTTATTGGCTTTTTAACTCTAAACAACTATTTTTGTATCACATTTATAGCTATAAGAGTTGACCTAGCATTTACAGCTATAACAGTTGACCTAGCATTTACAGTTATTAAAATGAAAATTATTTACAATTAAATCCATAGCACACCACCCTAGGATTTTTTTCTCACTGGGTGTGAATTTCAAAAAAAGAAGCCCAGGGTAGATCAAATAACTTGCTGATTCAGAGGCTTCCAAATGCTGGTACAAGGCTGGGGAACATAACAGATCACCCTTCCTGTAAATATCCAAACTGCTTAGAAATAGACTGTTCCCTACACAGTACAGTATGAGAGTCACTGTAAGTTCTCTAAATTAAAAAAAAATCAGCGGATTAGCTGACCATATGTCCTTATAAATTTAGTATACTGGGGACTTAACTTATGGTCTCTTTGTGCTTTAAGTTTAAACCCACAAAGCTGCACAGTGGCAGTTTTCTTCACGAACAGCTTTTTATCAGCTCTCTGGGCAGTGTCCACGTAATGAAGTCCAGGGGCCTCAGAGAGCTCGCCCTGTGAAATTAATTCCATGGCTATGGGAAAATTCATTAAAATAATGGGTAACCACAGAAGTGTGTTTTTATAAGAGCTACAGTTGTAGTTGTTGTGAAATGTACTCAAATATTCAGAGTAGCTACAGTAATTGGCATTTTAAATAAAATACAGTTAGTGGATTGAAATGGTAATAGCTTGTCAGGATTCTCAAAATAAAAATGGAGCCTGGTAGGATAAATTACTTTATATGGAAATTACCTCCAAGTCTACTCTGATACATTGCTGTTTTTGAACATGTTGAGCAGGATTTAATAAAGCTAACTCTGATAGAGTCTGATAGCCTATGTTTTCTAGTGGTTCTTAAGGTTTAGTGGGTTTAAGAATCACCTGGCTACTTGTTAAATATGCCTATCTTAGTTCCTATCCCAAGGGACTTCTGAATCGATAGATCCGAGGTGGGACCCAGAAATCTACAATTTAAGGAGCATTTCCTCCCTTTAGGTGATTCTGACACAGGTAGTTTACAAAGCACTCTCTTATGATAACCACTGTGGGAGTCTATGGCTCAGTCCACTATCCCAAAACCTCAGTGGGTGCACCAGCCAGGAATACCATGGAGAAGTTGGTAAGTCATAAGTACTGCATGCAAGGACGGCTCCCACAGCACTCTTCAGATCCTCTCAGGCCTCACTTGTCACCAGCAACTTCAAAATAGCAGCCAGTAGCCTGTTCTCCATGAACTATGACCAGATTAATGGGGTCACAATCCACCAGGATTAGATCTCATGCCTGTGCCTCCCATGATCACTTCCTGCCATACGGTTGCACTGTTGACACAGAGGCATGAGACATGGTGGGCTCCACTGGTGCCCACAAACATGCAACCTGGAAGTCTTGGTGAATTAATGTCCCATGATGAAAATCTTGGATCTAGGGAAATGGAGACAGCAGATGATTTTTTAATAATCCTCCCCCAATGGACAATCAAAAGAGGCAATCATTTCTATAGCCTCCCAAAACATGATTTCCACTGAGATCAAGAGATGATCACACTGGATACCTCAAATGGCGTGCTCTCTCTCTCTATCTCTGTCATTCCCTGTCTCATTCCTCTTGTTCTTCACATATGCTCCGGGGAATTGCACCCCTCGATAGCATAACAGCACATAATCTTTGCCCCAGGATCTGCTTTCTGGGGAACCCAAGCTAAGATACATTCTAGAATTTAGTTATTTAACTGTAGTGCAGCAAAGAATTAAAAATTCACAAGCTCCTCTAACCTGACCCATTCTTGCTTCACTGCACGTGGCTAAGATCTCTGAACTTTGGACAGAACATTTCCACGAGGGACAAAGAAGATACTGAGAAGCCACATCCACTACTAATAGCATGTAGCCTTCATCTTGTGTGTATCCTTTGCACTGCTAACTAGCTAAAGAAGCTTCGCCAAGTCTAATCTAAGCTGTCACTCTCACCAGTCCCCAGACCTGGACTGACCAAGCTTTAAAGTCTAGCACAGCTCAGTTTGGTTACATCAAATTCAATTAGATTAAAAGATTTGTCTGTTCAGCGAGAAGGTGATTTCAGTTAGAGATCCAGAACTATTATTCCAACAAAACTTAGTTCCATTTCTCAGCTGTATCCTTTGTATGACCTAGATTAGGACATCACTCCCACCACATTCTGTTAGTTAGAAGTGAGTCACCAAGTACAGCTTATGTTCACACTCACACAAAGGGGAATTAGACTTCACCCTTTGTACGTAGGATTATCAAGGAACAGAAAGCCACCATCTGGCCTCATGCTGGACAGGCTTACCAACATATTCACATTTCAGAAATCCTAGTTAAAGTGCCACTTCTGGAGGACAGAGTTATGACCACCACTTTTCAGTACAAATCTGTACACACAGTAGGCCCCAAATATTTGCTAAACAAATAGTTGGAAAAGAAAAGGACTTTATCTTCATGGTCCCCTGCACTTCCGTTATTTCGATCATCACTAGAGCAGCATTTATTCACATTATAGCTATCAGTTCATACACTTCATGTCTTAACTGACATGCCAGGTAGAAAATTGAAGCAGTTAGCTGAATAACTCAGGCTAAAAGTGTTTTCACTTCAATTACTTGCAAAGATGATGCAGGAATGTTTGCTTATAGTGAGATTATTTTTCCCCACCAGAGGCAGCATACTTTCTCCTAAAGATTTTTCCTCCCTCAAGTCAACCTCAAATTTCTTCCAGATGGCTCTGAGAAACTCATAGCAGCAATTTGTCACCAATCCTTTTATTGAAGGTGTAACACACTGTTGCAGTTTTAACTAGTCCCAGATCAGCAGTAACATATCAAGCACTGATTTCTTCATTATCTTCTCATACTCTGTTGCTTCTATAACTTCCAGGGACTGAGAACTACAGTGTCTCAACCAAAGAATCAGCAACCCATTTCGAATCCGCAAAGAGGTATGTGGCGTGCATCAAGCACAACAGGCCAAAATGTATATGCTTTAACTCTATAGTACCTGAAGCCAAAAACAGTTTTTAAAAATTCTTCCATAGCTTTTTCAAGTACACTTATGATTTCATTGTTTAAGTTTAAATATTTTTAAAGTATTACACAAAATGCAGAAGCAGAAAAGGCATTGTTGATATATTTAAACAAATCAAAGTTTAGCATTTCTGCAAGGCAAAATCCTCCATAATTAAAATCAAAAGATAAATAACAAGAAAAAAAATCTACAACTCATTTGACTAAACACGGATACATTGACTAATATATGAAGAGCTTCTATAATTTAATAAAAGAATAGCAAGCCCATGCAAAAGTGGACAAAAGGTATGAACTGATAACTTAAGGTCAAGGAAGTGGAAGTGGTTCAAACATATAAACAGATGCCCAACCTTATACCTAATAAGAGAATGCAAGTTGAAAGAACAGTAGGACATCATTTTTACCTATTAAATTTGAAAATATGAAAAAAGTTTGATAACATATTCTGTCAGAAAAGGCGTGGGAAACAGGCACTCTTTTATAGCTTGATGGTGGGAGTAAAAACTCCGTGGAGACCGGTGTGCTCACACTGATCTCTGTTACAAATGTATGTGCCTTTTGGCCTTCTTGAACCACTTCTAGAATGATGTCCTAGAATTATTTCCATGCAAGTATAAAATGGCAGACATATGAGCCTCATTACAGCATAGTATAGAATATTGAAACCATTTAAATGTCTACCAAGAGCAGATGGATTAAACAAAATAGTACAAATGCATGCAATGGAGCACAGCTACTAGAAAACAAAATAGATCTTTATATACCAATATGGACTAAGTTCCAAAATATATTGTTAAGAAAAAATTAAAAATAAAGTGCAGAATAATTTACATAGTATGTTATGTTTCTACCTTAAGAATATATATCAAAGCTATATTGAAACAGGGTTGCTGGGAGACAGAAAGGATATCTATTTTTTCATTTTGTTGCACTTAAACCTTTTATATTTTGTATTATGAGAATGAATTACTAATTTAATAAATAAATAAAAATTTTAAAATCATGCTCTCCCAGAATGTGGTTCTATAATGGGACAAAGCATAGACTTTTCAATTGACCCAACGCCCAATACAGCAAAAGCAGTGCTAAGAGGAAAGTTTATAGCATTACATGCCTACATCAAAAAAGTAGAAAGATTACAAATTAGCAATGTAACAACCCACCTCAAATGACTAAAAAAGCAAGAAGAAACCAACCCCAAAATTAGCAGAAAAAAAAAGAAATAACAAAGATCAGAGCAGAACTAAATGAAACAGGACCAAAAAACAATACGAAGGATCAATGAAACAAAAAGTTGGTTCTTCAAAAAGATGAAACTCATAAACCCCTAGCTAGAAGACAGAAGACCCAAATAAACAAAATCAGAAATAAAAAGGGAGACATTAAACTGATAACACAGAAATACAAAAGATGATCAGAGACTATCATGAAGCATTGTACTCTCACAAACATGAAACCTTGAGAAAATGGATACATGGCTGGAAACATACAGCCTCCCAAGATTGAACCAGGAAGCAATAGAAAACCTAAACAGACAATTAACAAGCTGAGATTGAATCACTAATAAAAAATCTACCAATAACAACAAAAAGCCCAGGACCAGATGAAGTCAGAGCTGAATCTACCAAACAAACACAAAACAACTAATACCAATCCTCCTAAAACTATTCTAAAACATTGAGGAGAATGGAATTCTCCCTAACTTATTCTATGAGATGGTATCAGCAAAACCAGGCAAAGGCACAACAAAAAAACAAAGACATACCAATATCCCTGATGAACATAGATACAAAAATTATCATCAAAATACTAGCAAACAGAGTACGAAAAAGGGACTTCTGCCAAGATGGACAAATAGCAATAGTTCCAGTCTGCAGTTCCCAGCAAGAGCATGTCAGAAGACAAGTGATCTCCTCATTTCCAACTGAAGTACCAGGTTCATCTCATTGGGACTGGTTAGACAGTGGGAACAGCCCAAGGTGGGCAACCTGAAGCAGGGTGGGGCACTGCCTCACTCAGGTGGTGCAAAGGGCCAGAGAACTCTTGCTCCCAGCCAAGGGAAGCCATTAGAAACTTTTCTGGACTCTTCGGCACTCCAGCTCAGATACTGCACTTTTCCCATGGTCTAAACAACCCTCAGACCAGGACATTCCTCTGGCACCTACAACACCAGTGCCTCAGGCTTCCAGCACAAAATTGGGCACTCATTTTAGTTGAGTGGCACCTGGAATGCCAGTGAGACAGAACCGCCCATTCCTCTGAAAAAGGGGGCTAAAGCCAGGGAACCAAGCAAGCTGGCTTGGCGGGTCCCACTCCTACGAAGACTGGCTAGCGAAAACCCACTGGCTTGAAATTCTTGCAACTGACACAGCAGTCTGAGCTCCACCCAGGATGTTTGAGCATGGTGGGGGGAGGGGCACCCACTATCACTGAGGCTCTGGTAGATGGCTTCAACATTGCCTGTGTAAACAAAGCCACCAGGAAGTTGACACAGCAGTTGGGCAGAGCCCAGCACTGCAGCTCAGTATGGCCTCTGCAGGCAGACTGTTAAGTAGATTCCCACCTTGCTGGGCAGGGCATCTCAGAAAACAAAGACAACAGCCTTTCAGGGACTTACAAAGCCCCCACCTTCCTGGGACAGAGCACCTGGGAAATGGGGCAGTTGTGGGTTCCGCTTCAGCATACTTAAACGTCCCTGCCCAGCAGCCCTGAAGGGAACAATGGATCCCCCAGCACAGTGCTTGAGCTCCGTTAAGGGACAGGCTGCCTCCTCAAGTGGCTCCCTGATCCCCCATGTATCCTAACTGGGAGACACATCATACAGGAGAGCTCTGGCTGACATCTGGCAGGCACCCTTTTGGGACGAAGCTACCAGGGGAAGGAACAGGCAGCAATCTTTGCTGTTCTGCAGCCCCCACAGGTAATTCTCAGGCAAGCAGGGTCTGGAGTGGACCTCCAGCAAACTCAGCAGACCTGCAGCAGAGGGGCCTGTTAGAAGGAAAACTAACAAACAGAAAGAAATACCTTCAACATCAACAGAAAGAACATCCACTCAGAAACCACACCAACCTCAAAGACCAAATGTAGATAAATCCACAAAGATGGGAAGGAACCAGCACAAAAATGCTGAAACTGCCAAAAGCCAGAGCGCCTCTTCTCCTCCAAGGGATCACAACCCCTCACCAGCAAGGGAACAAAACCAAATGAAGATGAGTATGACAAATTAACAGAAGCAGACTTCAGAAGGTGGGTAATAACAAACTTCTCTGAGCTAAAGGAGCATGTTCTAACCCAATGCAAAGAAACTAAGAACCTTGAAAAAAGGTTAAACGAACTGCTAACAAGAATAACCAGCATGGAAAAGAACATAAACAACATGATGGAGCTGAAAAACACAGCATGTGAATTCCATGAAGCATACACAAGTTTCAATAGCTGAATCAATCAAGCAGAAGAAAGGATATCAGAGATTGAAGATCATCTCAATGAAAAAAAGTGAGAAGGCAAGATTAGAGAAAAAAGAGTAAAAAGAAATGAACAAAGCCTCCAAGAAATATGAAATTATGTGAAAAGACCAAATCTACATTTGATCAGTGTACCTGAAAGTGAGAGGGAGAATGAAACCAAGTTTGGAAAATACTCTTCAGGATATTATCCAGGAGAACTTCCCCAACCTAGGAAGGCAGGCCAACGAAATACAGAGAACACCACAAAGATATTCCTCAAGAAGAGCAACCCCAAGGCACATAATCATCAGATTCACCAGTATTGAAATGAAGGAAAAAAATGCTAAGGGCAGCCAGAGGGAACGGTCAGGTTACCCACAAAGGGAAGCCCATCAGACTCACAGTGGATCTCTCGGCAGAAACCCTACAAGCCAGAAAAGAGTGGGGGACAATATTCAACATCCTAAAAGAAAAGAATTTTCAACCCAGAATTTCATATCCAGCCAAAATAAGTTTCATAAGCAAAGGAGAAATAAAATCCTTTACAGACAAGCAACTGCTGAGAAATCTTGTCACCACCAGACCTGCCCTACAAGAGCTCTTCAACGAAGAACTAAACATGGAAAGGAACAACAAGTACCAGCCACTGCAAAAACATACCAAACTGTAAAGACCATTGATACTATGAATAAACTGCATCAACAAACAGGAAAAACAACCAGCTAGTATCAAAATGGCAGGATCAAATTCACATATAACAATATTAACCTTAAATGGAAACAGGCTAAATGCTCCAATCAAAAGACACAGGCTGGCAAATTGGATAAAAGGTCAAGACCCATCACTGTGCTGTATTTCAGAGACACATCTCGTGCAAAAACACACAGGCTCAAAATAAAGGGATGCACAAGGATTTACCAAGAAAATGGAGAGCCAAAAAAAAAAAAAAAAAAAAAAACAGGGGTTGCAATCCTAGTCTCTGATAAAACAGACTTTAAATCAAGAAAGATAAAAAGAGACAAAGAAGGGCATTACATAATGATAAAGGGATTAATGCAATAAGAAGAGCTAACTATCTTAAATATATATGCACCCAATACAGAAGCACCCAGATACATAAAGTAAGTTCTTAATAACCTACAAAGAGACTCAGACTCCCACATAATAATAATGGGAGACTTTAACACCCCACTGTCAATACTAGACAGATCAACAAGACAGAAAATTAACAAGGATTAGCAGGACTTGAGCTCAGATCTGGACCAAGTGGAACTAATAGACATCTACAGAACTCTCCACTCCAAAATTACAGAATCAGCACCACATCACACTTATTCTAAAATTGACCACATAATTGGAAGTAAAACACACCTCAGCAAATGCAAAAGAACGGAAATCATAACAAGCAGTCTCTCAGACCACAATGTAATCAAATTAGAACTCAGGATTAAGAAACTCACTCAAAACAGCACAACTACATGGAAACTAAGCAACCTGCTCCTGAATGACTACTGGATAAATAATGAAATGAAGGCAGAAATAAAGATGTTCTTTGAAACCAATGAGAATGAGGACACAACGTACCAGAATCTCTGGGACACATTTAAAGCAGTGTCTAGAGGGAAATTTATAGTACTAAATGCCCACCAGAGAAGCAAGGAAAGATCTAAAATTGACACCCTGATGTCATGATTAAAAGAACTAGAGGAGCAAGATCAAATTCAAAAGCCAGCAGAAAGCAAGAAATAAGTAACATCAAAGCAGAACTGAAGGAGACAGAGACATAAAAAACTCTTCAAAAAATCATAAATCCAGGAGCTGGTTTTTTGAAAAGATCAACAAAATAAATCACTAGCCAGACTAATAAACAGAAAAGAGAGAAGATTCAAATAGAGGCAATAAAAATGATAAAGGAGATATCACCACTGATCCCACAGAAATACAAACTACCGTCAGAGATTACTACAAACACCTCTATGCAGATAAACCAGTAAATCTATGAGAAGTGGATAAATTCCTGGTCACTTACATCCTCCCAAGACTAAACCAGGCAGAAGTTGAATTCCTGAAGACCAATAACAAGGTCTGAAGTTGAGGCAGCAATTAATATACTACCAACCAAAAAGAGTCCAGGACCAGACAGGTTCACAGACCAATTCTACCAGAGGTACAAAGAGGAGCTAGTATCATTCCTTCTGAAACTATTCCAAACAATACAAAAAGAGGGAATCCTCCCTAACTCATTTTATGAGACCAACATCACACTGATACCAAAACCTGGCAGAGACACAACTAAAAAAGAAAATTTCAAGCCAATATCCATGATGAACATTGATGCAAAAATCTTCAAACTAAATCCAACAGCACATCAAAAAGCTTATCCATCATGATCAAGTTGGCTTCATCGCTGGGATGCAAGGCTGGTTCAACAGCTGCAAATCTATAAATGTAATCCATCACATAAACAGAACCAAAGACAAAAATCACATGATTATCTCAATAGATGCAGAGAAGGACTTTGATAAAATCCAACAGCTCTTTATGCTAAAAACTTTCAATAAACTAGATATCGATGGATTATATCTCAAAATAATAAGAGCTCTTTATGACAAACCCACAGCCAATATCATACTGAATGGGCAAAAACTGGAAGCATTCCCTTTGAAAACTGGCACAAGACAAGGATGCTCTCTCTCACCACTCCTATTCAACATAGTATTGCCAGTTCTGGCTAGGGCCATCAGGCAAGAGAAAGAAATAAAGCCTATTCGAATAGGAAAAGAGGATGTCAAATTGTCCCTGTTTGCAGATGACATGATCGTATATTTAGAAAACCCCATCATCTCAGCCCAAAATCTCCTTAAGCTGATAAGCAACTTCAGCAAAGTCTCAGGATACAAAAGCAATGTGCAAAAATTGCAAGCATTCCTATACACCAATAATAGACAAACAAAGAATCAAATCATGAGTTAACTTCCATTCACAATTGCTACAAAGAGAATAAAATATCTAGGAATACAACTAACAAGGGATGTGAAGGACCTTTTCACAAACAAAGGATGTGAAGGACCTCTTCAAGGAGAACTACAAACCACTGCTCAAGGACATAAGAGAGGACACAAACAGATGGAAAAACCTTTCATGCTCATGGTTAGAAAGAATCAATATCATGAAAATGGCCATACAGCCCAAAGTAATTTATAGATTCAATGGTATCCCCATCAGGCTACCAATGGCTTTCTTCACAGAACTGGAAAAAAACCACATTAAACTTCATATGGAACCAAAAAACAGCCCACATAGCCAAGAGAATCCTAAGCAAAAAAAAAAAAAAAAAAAAAAACCAAAGCTGGAAGCATCATACTACCTGACTTCAAACTATATTACAAGGCTACTGTAATCAAAACAGCGTAGTACTGGTACCAAAACAGAGATATAGACCAATGGAACAGAACAGAGGTCTCAGAAATAATGGCACACAACTACAACCATCTGATCTTTGACAAACCTGACAAAACAAGCAATGGGGTAGGGAGAGATTCCCTGTTTAATAAATGGTGTTGGGAAAACTGGCTAGCCATATTCAGAAAGCTGAAACTGGATCCCTTCCTTACACCTTATACAAAAATTAACTCCAGATAGATTAAAGATTTAAACATGAGGCCTAACACAATACAAACTCTAAAAGAAAACCTACACAATACCATCCAGGACATAGGCATGGGCAAAGACTTCATGACGAAAACACCAAAAGCAATGGCAACAAAAGCCAAAACAGACAAATGGGATCTAATTAAGCTTAAAAGCTTCTGCACAGCAAAAAAAATCAATAGAGTGAACCGGCAACCAATGGAATGGGAAAAAATTTTTGCATGCTACCCATCTGACAAAGGGCTAATATCCAGAATCTACAAAGAACTTAAATACAAATTTACAAAAAATAAACAAACAAACAAAAAGTGGGCAAAGGATATGAACAGATGCTTTTCAAAAGAAGACATTTATGCAGCCAACAAACATATGAAGAAAAGCTCATCAGCACTGGTCATTAGAGAAATGCAAATCAAAACCACATTGAGATACCAGTGCGATACCAGTTAGAATGGCAATTATTAAAAAACCAGGAGACAATAGATGCTGGAGAAGATGTGGAGAAATACGAACACTTTTACCAGTTGGTGGGAGTGTAAATTAATTCAACCATTGTGGAAGACAGTGTGGTGATTCCACAAGGATCTAGAAATAGAAATTCCATTTGACCCAGCAATCCCATTACTGGGTATATACCCAAAGGATTACAAATCATTCTTTTATAAAGACATATGCACATATTTGTTTACTGAGGCACTGTTCACAATAGTAAACACTTGGAACCAACTCACATGCCCATCAATGATAGACTGGATAAAGAACCTATACACCATGGAATACTATGCAGTCATAAAAAATGATGAGTTTATGTCCTTTGCAAGGACATGGATGAAACTGGAAGCCATCATTCTCAGCAAACTGACACAAGAACAGAAAACCAAACACCACAAGTTCTCACTCATAAGTGGGTGTTGAACAATGAGAACACATGGAAACAGGGAAGGGAACATCACACACCAGGGTCTGGGGAATGAGGGGCTAGGGGATTGATAGCAGGGGGTAGGGGGCTACGGGAGGGATAGCATTAGGAGAAATACCTAATGTAGATGACAGGGCAATGGAAGCAGCAAACTGCCACCATGGCACATGTACACCTATGTACAAACCTGCACAATCTGCACATACCCCAGAACTTAAGTATAATTAAAAAAAAAGAAAGAAAAAAAGGTATGAAAAAAGATACATGACAATTTAGAGGGCATTCCTTTGTTTTAGAAATACATTTAAATGTAAACAGATTTTGAAGAGATACATATTCAAACTGTTAACAGAGATGGTTATATGAGGTGGCTTTACATATAGGATATGTAAAGAGCATATGGGATATATATCCCAAATACATATATATGGGATATATGTAAAGCTTTACATATCTGATATACATATATATATACATGGCCTTGTATGTAAGGGTTGGCTATAAGATAATTTATATTTCTACAGTACAAATAAATATATAAAATTTTGCTTTAAAAAATTTTACCAAAATGTTTCCTTTTTAGCTAGAGTAAACTTAAGATTGGTATTTCTAACAAATCAAATGTCTAATATGACTTCCTTTGTTGAATATATTCTTCCACATTTTCAAAAATATTTGGTCATTCCCTAAATAAATACTTTAAACTAAAAAAACTAACTAGCAAACAAAATCCAACAGGACATCAAAAAGATAATATGCTAGATCAAATGGGCTTTATACCAGGGATACAAGGATGGTTTGACATATGTAAATCAATAAATGGGATTCATCACATAAACAGAATGAAGAGCAAAAGCCATATGGTCATCTCAACAGACACAGAAAAAGCATGTGATAGAATTTGACATTCCTTCATGATAAAAAACCCTCAAAAAACTAGGCACAGAAGGAATGTACCTCAAAATAATAAAAGTCATATATGAAAATCCACAGCCAACATCATACTGAATGGAGAAAAGTTGAAAGCCTTTCTCCTGTAAGAACTGGAACAAAATAAGTATACCCACTTTCACCACTGCTCTGGCTAGGACTTCCAGTACATTCAACATAGTCCTAGCTAGAGCAATCAGGAAAGAGAAAGACAGAAAGAGCATGCAAATTGGAAAAGAAGAAGTCATATTATCCCTGTTTGTTGACAATACAGTCTTACATCTAGAAAGCCTAAAGACTCCACCAAAAAACTCTAGATTTGATATATGAATTTAGTACAGTTTGCAGGATACAAAAATCAGAAATGCTAATTATTTTTGTATGTTGATTTTTGTATCCTGCAACTGTACTAAATAATAATGATCCAGTAATGATCCACTAATACCTCAATAATGATCTAGTTAAAAAGGAAATCAAGAGAGCAATTTCCTTTATAATAGCTACAAAAAAATAAAATACCTAGGAATAAATTTAACCAGGGAGGTGAAAGATCTCGACAAAGAGAACTACAAAACACTGATGAAAGAAATTGTAAATGACATAAACAAATGAGAAAATACCCCATGTTCATGTATTAAAGGAACTAATATTGTTAAAATGACCATACTACCCAAAGCAATATATGGATTCAATGCAATCCCTATCAAAATACCAACATCATTTTTCACAGAATTAGAAAAAAATCCTATAATTCAAATGGACACCAAAAAGTATCTGATAGCCAAAGCAATCCTAAGCAAAAAAAAAAAAACAAAATTAGAGTCACGTCTCCTGACTTCAAATTATACTACAAGACGATAGTAGCCAAAACAGCATGGTACTGATATAAAACACACAGACCAATGGAACAGATAGAGAACCCAAAAATAAAGCCACATATTTATAGCTAACTGATCTTTGACAAAGCTGGCAAGAATTTACATTGGAGAAATGGCACGGTTTTCAAGAAATGGTGCTGTGAAAATTGGATTGCCACATGCAGAAGAATAAAGCTAGACCCCTATCTCTTACTACATATAAAAATTAACTCAAGATAGAATATAAGACCCAAAACTATAAAATTACTAAAGGAAAACCTAGGGAAAACTCTTCTGAACACTGGCCAATGCAAAGAATTTATGACTAAGACCTCAAAAGCACAGGCAACCAAAAATAGACAAATGGGATTTAAGTGAATACACTTCTGCACATAAAAAGAAATAATCAGCAGAGGCAACAGACAATTTGCAGAATGGAAAAATATTTGCGAACTATTTATCCAAGGGGGGACTATCTCCATAATCTACAAGGAACTCAAACAACTCAACAAAAAACAAACAAACAAAAACATTAAAATGTGGGCAAATGACATGAATAAACATTTTTTAAAAGAAGACATACAAATGGCCAAGAGGTATGTTTTTTAAAATGCTCAACATCACTATTCATCAGAGAAATGCAAATTAAAACCACAATATCATCATACCCCTGTCAGAATGACTATTATTTAAAAGACAAAAAAATAGGCATTGAAAGTATGCAGAGACAAGGAACTGCTTATACACTGTTAGTGGGAATGTAAACTGGTACAATCTCTATGGAAAATAGTATACAGATTTCTCAAAGAACTAAAAGTAATGACTGGGCACAGTGGCTCATGCCTGTAATCCCAGCACTTTGGGAGGCCGAGGCAGGTGGATCACTTAAGGTCAGGAATTCAAGACCAACCTGGCCAACATGGTGAAACCCATCTCTACTAAAAATACAAAACTTATCCAGGTATGCTGGTGTACACTTGTAATCCCAGCTACTCAGGAGACTGAGGCAGGAGAATCACTTGAACCCGAGGAGGTGGAGGTTGCAGTGAGCCCAGATCGCACCACTGCACTCCAGGCTGGGTGACAGAATGACACTCCATGTCAAATACATACATACATACATAAATGAACTAAATGAAAATGAACTAAATTAAATGAACTAAAAATAGAAGTACCATTTTATCCAGCAAACTCTTGACTGGATATCTACTGAAAGGAAAAGAAGTCAATATATCAAAAAAGTACTTGTATGTTTATCACAGCACTATTTACAATAACAAAGATATGGAATTAACCTAAGTGTGAATTAATGGATGATTCTATAAATAAAATGTAGTATATATACACAATAGAATACTATTCAGCCATAAAAAAGAATAAAATAATATCTTTTGTGACAACATGAATAGAACTTGAGATCATTATCTTAAGTGAAACAAGCCAGACACAGAAAGACAAATATTGCATATTCTCACTCATAAGTGGGTGCTATAATATGTGTACACATGGACATAGAGAGTGGAATGGTAGACAATGGAGACTGAGAAAGGTGAGAGGGCGGGAGGCAGTGGATAAGAAATTATTTAATGGGTACGACGTGCATTATTCAGGGGACAGATACTCCAAAAGCCAGACTTAACCACTATGCAATCTATGCGTGTAACAAAACTGCAGTTGGACCCCATAAATTTATACAAATAAAAATAAATAAAAAACAAAAAAATTGACCCACCCCCATATGTACCTGGCTAGACCCTGGGTCAGGTGCTGGATGTCTTCATAGCCCCTTCCCCTTATTTTGCAGCTTGCTTCTGGTGATATCCTGGGATCACTTATGCTTACACTACGTGGTAGCATTGCATTTAATAGCTTTTGCATTCAGAAGATGCTGCCATTCTCACAGTGAGAGATATCAGGATCCAAAGAGAGCTTTTCTGGATAAAGGGGGCTTTTCTTTCTCCTAAGAACCTCTTCACGCAGCTAGATGGAATTGCTTTTGTGGTGATAGGAACAGAGGGCTAAACCTTACGACTCTAATATATTTTTTTGTTTACTCAAAAAAAATGCTTACTGGCAGCTGTTACTCATGCATTACAAATGACTTTTTTGGTTTTGACCCTTCCTTCACTCCCTCTTTCCCGCCCTCATGCCTTCCTTCTCTCACCTTGTTCCTTCTTGTATAAATCCATCTGGAAGCAGGTCATAGCTGGAAGTTCTATTTGCCTGTGATTGCAAAATCACAGCCCTTTTTTGGCAACACAGGAATTACCTGAGAAAAGATTCTGCAGCTTTGAACTTCAACTGCATTGGCACTTTTTTTTTTTTTTTTTGCTAATTCCTTGTTTAAATAATAAAACTATGTTAGTGATCACAAGAAAATCATCACATCAACTGAGTTAGAAATTAAGAACACAACTGGATGTCAATAAAATAAATATTGACCATAATTCTGAGAAAGCCAGTTGCATTTGGCAGGAGATGTGATTCTCGGGTGAAGCATTTATTCTGTGTGTCAAATCCTGGGAGCTGGAAGTGCCGTGGTGGGGTTTACAGGTGCTGGTAGGGGAGAGGGGGCATTGGCCAGATCTTAATTTTGAAGAGCACTCTTTTCCTTCAATGGGGAAGTTTGCTTCTTATCCAAGGTAAATTTCTGCATTGAGGTCTTATGACTGAAGATGATACTCCTGACACTGATTGGGCATCTAGGGTCAAGACAGGTTAACTCCCATCTACAGATGGCGGTTGTCCAATATACTTCATAAAGATTCATGACTTTCTGAGGGGCTTGGCTACATCCTAGTTCTGCCACTTACATAAGTCAGATTTTGCAAAACATGATGTAAACCTTTCTTATTTCATAAATGTTATTTCCTTAACAATTTCAATAATTTTATGTGGGAATCTTGCCTATAAAGTTGGATTAGAAATTGCAATCTCTCCTTTCTCTCTTTCTTTACCTTCCTCTCCCTCCAGAACTGGTTCTAAAGAAAATTACTGCTGTAATTGATAATTGACAGTCCAAAACAACTATCTGATTTTTGCATAAAGCTGAGAAACATACCAACGCTCTTGCTTTCATAATTTGATTGAAATGTGACATAGAAAAGGGGAAATAAACAAAATGGGCATAAAAATCCATTTGGCAATGAAAAGGAAACCTGAGGTTGTCAAAGTGAAACTATTTGGATTGGAGAAAGTATTATATTTCTAGCCCTGTCTTAAGCTTCATAATGGCCCAGAGGGTAAAAAACAACCCCATTGGACTTGGGGCACTGCCAGCTTATAGTTCTTTTTAGGGTTTTTTGTTTTTCTTTTTGTTTTTATGTTTGAATGGCTAGCACACACCCTAGTAGACCAATGGATCTTTTATGCAGTTTACTGCTCTGAGTATTCAATTGTTAGGAAACAGTTATTTGGGTGTTTGTTATTAATGGCATGATGTAGAGCTTTTGAAGTTTGTATCAACCATATCAAACTGAAACATGGTAAAAAAAAAATTACCAAACTGCTTCTCAACCTTTTGCATTCAGTGACTATTTTTGAGTATGTGCTATGTTTTTAGCTAGATTCTTGAAAGAATTAAGACTTGAATATCCACTTGAAGGACAGATTTGGCGAAAACATTACTTTGAATGGTTATCACTCCATTCCTCTAGGTGAAAGCCCTTTTGCTCTATGGTGACTCACCTGTGAAAGGCTGTGCTTTTCTGGGTGAGAACCACTGGATATTTTACAAAAGGAAACTAGGCAAGGCTCATACTTGGAAGATGCTTGAGACCCTTTTGACTATTACCAATGAGCAATTCATGGAGTCTATTAGCAAGTGGATTTCTTTTTTATTTTATTTTATTTTTTTGAGACAAGGTCTCACTCTGTTGCCCAAGCCCGAGTGCAATGGCATGATCATGACTCACCACAGACTTGACCTTGAGGGTTCAAGCAATCCTCCCACCTCAACTTCCCAAGTAGTTAGAACTACAGACACACACCATTAGACCCAGCTAACTTTTTTTTTTTTTGAGAAACGGGGGTCTCACCATGTTGTTGAAACTAGTCTCAAACTTCTGAACTCAAGCAATCCATTCACCTCGGCCTCCCAAAGTGCTGGGATTATAGGCACGAGCCACTGTGCCTAGCAGCAAGAGGATTTCTATTGCTATGTCCTACCATTGAAAAACCCAAGTTCTATGCTTCCTTCTACATTGTCTTTAACCCTCTGAACAAATTTTGAGGTGATAATTGTCCCAAATTTGTTTGTAGAAATTCTTAAAAATTAAGAGACTTAATTTATCTCCTTTCCCTTTGTGAGGACATTCCACCAGCAGGTTTGCTCACTGTTTCTGGTGATGTGTGTTAGATGGATGACACAAGACATGAACTTTTTGATCTTTCTTTTGGTCCATGTTTAATTCCTCACACTTGGTAACTAAGCAAAAGTTGGTTGGGTTGTTTTGTTTTATTTTGTTTTGTTTTCCAAAAGGGATCACTCAGGTTGTCTTTTCATTCAAAAAACTGAGCCAAAATGGCAGTCAACGTTCATTGAAGGTTTACTATGAATATAGTTTTGTGGGAACACAGAGGAAAAGGAATGTCTACGTGAATGAAAAATTCCACTTTATTTTTTAAAAACATACACAAAATAACCAAAAAAAAGTATATATTGAGTCCAAAGGGATCGAAAAGACAAGAGAAAAAATAAGGACAGGAATATCTGAATTTTTTAATAATAAACAATCAAGCCTTAGCTCTACAGAGGAGACCAAGAATGTTTGGTTATTCCACTCTGTTTGTGCTTGGCAGGTACAGAGAGACATAAATGAAGAAAGAATGAAGAATTTGAGAAGTGTAGTTCTGCTCCTGGTTGCTTAAAACCAACCAAAACTTACTCAGATGCCCTTAGTTTTACCACACTCGACGATTCCTGGGTCTTTGAGTCATTCCCTTAAGATTGGAGGGCTCAGGTGGCAACACTGGATTTGCTGAGCCCATGGGACCAAGTTGCTGAGAGAGTGAATACTTGGCCCTCTTTGGCTTCTGTAGAGGAAGGTGCAGACCTGTCTTCCACTTGTGTGGTATTCCCCACCCTCATATTAGAAAAGGTTTTGAGAAGCCCTTTGTATCTATCACAAGTAGGTAGGCTTCACAAATGGCTATCGCTAAGTAGTTTGGATTTTCTCCTTCAAATATCATAACCCTGCACACTATTTTGGTGAGTTAAAAAAACTGTAATAAAAATATTTTTTAACTGGAGGACTGAAGTCACTAAAGACTATTCCTGGATAACTTGAGATAGATTTTAAATTATTTTGATTATTCTCATCAAGTTTTAGGAGCTTAAAATTTAATCAATAATAATAAAGTTAAATTTTTATAGTCTCAGAGTGCTTGGCTGCTTATGTAGTAATTTGAAGATCATCTCTTCATTAGGCTTTTTGGGAGATGCTATTTCTTCATGCCAGCCTGAAATTTTATGCTCTGCTTTGATATGAAAAGAAGCAATTCCAAGAGTTTTTGACCAAAAGCAACACAATTTCAAGTTGTAAAAAACCCTTGACATCTTCACTGTTCAGCACCTTGCACCAGATGTCAAGGAATTATCAATACCAATTTACTTCCTTTGCCTTTCTAATGACTATGTTTGTGGAGAATTTTGATTAAAATGTGGCTGCCTTTAACCATTTTGCTGCAAAGGGGCTTTTCAATAACCTTTGAAAGATTATTCTTTTATGTGACTCAAGGAAGAGATATTTATGAATTGGGCAATTAAAGTAAAATTTAACATTAAGAAAGTTAACGTGGTCCAAGAATTACAATTTTATGTACTGAGTAAGTTCCTAACAGGAGAAGCTTAGCTCAGGTCCCAAATGCGGAACATGGTTTCACTCTGTGTGTGTGTGTGTGCGTGTATGTGTGTGTGTGTTGATCAACATTGACTCTCAATCTAGTCTCCAAATTAAAATACCCCTGGCGAGCTTTCAAAAGTCCCAATGCTCAGTCTACGCTTCAGACCAATTAAATCAGAATCTTCGGGTGTAAGTCACAAGCATCAGTTTTTTTTGTTTTTTTTTTTTTTTTTGAGACAGAGTGTCACTCTGTCACCCAGGCTGGAGAGCATTGGCACAATCTTGGTTCATTGCAACCTCCACTCACTGCAACCTCTGTCCCCTGGGTTCAAGCGATTCTTCTGCCTCAGCCTCCCAAATAGCTGGGACTACAGGTACGCGCCACCACACCTAGCTAATTTTTGTATTTTTAGTAGAGATGGGGTTTCACCATCTTGGCCAGGCTGGTCTCAAACTCCTGACCTCGCATCATCATTTTTTAAAGCTTCCCAGATGATTCTAATGTATGGCTAAAGTGAAGAATCCCTGATTCATCAGATTTACTGGCACATGACTAATGAGCAAACCACAAACTCTGTACCCTGCTTCATTCTGGAGACCTTACCTCCCAAATCTACAGCTTTAACTCTGAGCCTTCTCCTGAGTTATAGACTCATATCTTATTCAAAACAAAAGTCAAGATCTAGCTTTCACCAATCTTCCCCTTTCCCTTTGTTTTCTGTATCAGTTAATGGTGCATGAGTTCTTCTAGTGCAGTTGCCTCAGGTCAAGGGAGGTCTACAATGGTTTTTTACCTAAAGCAATGCTTCTCAGACTTGGGAGATCATGTTGAAATGTAGATTCTTACCTAACAGGTCTGGAATAATTCTGCATTTTCTACAAACTTCCAGGTAAGGGCCTGCCGCTAGCCCAAAGACCACACTTGATTGGCAAGGATCTAATGTAACACCTGTTCCAGTTATTCTCTATTATAATGTCTTGCTTATTTCCTTCACATATCAGAGTTACGTTGCTTAGTTATGTGTTTACTTGTTTAGTTACTGAGTAACTATTATATTACCTGGCATTTAATAGTGGCTCACTAAATATTAAATACATGAATGAATGAACATGCTAAAGAGACTGTTGTAGGAGCTGAGTCAAGCTGAAAGAGCTCTTACCTGAGAAATTCTTGATGGAAATGCTGTCAAGGGGAGCTGAGGTAAAAGATACAGAGAAATTAAGAGTATGAATGGAGGATAGGAAGTAATTGAATAACTGAGCCTGTTAAGGAGTAAGGGTTCAAGGGCAGAGTGGATAAATATCAGGGATTAGAGGTCTAATATTAAAATTATGAGCATTCTTTCTATGCAAGGCTTGCATATATCATTGCCATGTTGATGGTAAGCTAAAGAAGAACTAGCCTGGACAAATATCAGCTTTCATATCCAAGTTCTCTGGAATGTCACAGAAGGTTTCCAGAGTTTACTTTTAGCTCTTGTCCGGACTCATCTCCCAGCTTATTCTCCCTCTCTCTCCAAGACCCATCTACTGCCCACCAGGCACTGGCCACACTGTACTGCTTATTGATATGTGCTCTTATTAAATTTTTTTTCATTTTTCAGCCCATATCCTTCCTCCTCCTTTAAGCCATATTTAATCCTATTAATATTGCCTTTCCTCCTCTACTGATTTAGCATGTCAATTCCATTTATAGTCTCATTCTGCTACCCTGGCACAATCTCAGCTCATTGCAACCTCCACCTCCCGATTCGCATGCTTCAGCCTCTAGAATAGTTGGGACTACAGGCATACACCACCACAACCAGCTAATTTTTGTAGTTTTGGTAGAAATGGTGTTTCACCATGTTGCCCAGGCTGGTCTCAAACTCCCGGCCTCAAGTGATCCACCTGCCCTGGGCTCCCAAAGTGCTGGGATTACAGGCATGAGCCACTGCACCCAGCCTCAATTCCATTTCTTAACATGTTTTATCACCAGTGCACAGGTCTTTCTCTCTCAGGAGTTTAGTGTTCCATTAAGGTCAGGCCCCTGTCTTATTAATCTTTGGCTTTCCATGGTTCCTTACAGTGTTATTATATATAGTTGGAGCTTAACAAATGTTGCTTCAAATGATGTATAATAAAATAATGGTAAAATTTCATGTTCATATATGGATATTATAACTTCAAAATGCATTCATAGACTCCCTCTTCTGACCATAATGAAAGAATAGGTACCAGATTTTCTTCCTCTATGTCCCACCACCATAAACTGGAAAAATATAAGAGCTCTGTTTTCAGACAACAAATGACACAGGTCTTTGATTGTTGAGAGAAGGAAAACAGATGATCACTTGAGATTTCTGCCTGGTGGTACTCTCCATATCTTGGAGCTGAGTAATAGCATGCTGATCAGAAGTAGACAATGATAATTTTACTGAGTTTAAGAGACAGTAATCAGAGTTGAGAGAGGCCAAGGCAGCTAAAAGTTGTGGCGAATGATGCAGAATAATAACTGTTAGTCCATTTTCACACTGCTGATAAAGACACAGCTGAGACTGGGTAAATTATTTAAAAAAATAAAAGGCTTAATGGACTTACAGTTCCATGTGGCTGGGAGGCCTCATAATCATGGTGGAAAGCAAAAGGCATATCTTACATGACAGCAGGTTAGAGAGAGAATGAAAGCAAATTGAAAGCAAAAATCCCTTATAAAGCCATCAGATCTCATAAGACTTATTCAATGCCACAAGAACAGTATGGGGGAAACTGCCCCCACGATTTAATTATCTCCCACTGGGTCTCTCCCATAATATGTGGGAGCTACAACTCGAGATAAAATTAGGGTAGGGACACAGCCATACCATATCAATTTACCCTGGCCCCTCCCAAATCTCATGTCCTCACATTTCAAAACCAATCATACCTTCCCCAAAGTCCCCCAAAGTCTTAACTCATTTCAGCATTAACTCAGAAATCCATAGTCTGAAGTGTCATCCAAGACAAGGAAAGTCTCTTCTGTCTATGAGCCTGTAAAATCAAAAGCAAGTTAGTTACTTCGTAGATACAAGGGGAGTATAGGCATTGGGTAATTATGCCTATTCCAAATAAGGGAAATTGGCCAAAACAAAGGGGCTACCAGCCCCATGTGAGTCTGAAATCCAGCAGGGCAGTCAAATCCTAAAAGCTCCTAAATGATCTCCTTCGACTCTGTGTCTCACATCTGGGTCATGCTGATACAAGAGGTGGGTTCCCATGGTCTTGGGCAGCTCTCCCCCTGTGGTCTTGCATGGTACAGCCTCCCTCCCAGCTGCGTTCCTAGGCTGGCATTGAGTGTCTGTAGCTTTTCTAGGTGCACAATGCAAGCTATCAGTGGATATACCATTCTGGGGTCTGGAGGATGATGGTCCTCTTCTCACAGGTCCACTACATGGTGCCCCAGTAGAGGCTCTGTGTGGGGGCTCTGACCCAACATTTCCCTCCTGCATTGCTCTAGCAGAGGTTCTCCATGAGGGCCCCAGCCCTGCAGCAAACTTCTATCTGGACATCCAGGTATTACTATACATCCTCTGAAATCTAGGCAAAGGTTCTCAAACCTGAATTCTTGACTTCTGTACACTCACAGGCTCAACACCATATGAAAGCTGCCAAGGCTTGGGTCTTTCAGCCTCTGAGCCATGGCCAGAACTCTACATTAGCCCCCTTTCAGCTATGGCTGGAGCAGCTGGGATGCAGGGCACCAAGTCCCTAGCCTGTACACAACACAGGGAATCTGGGACTAGCCCATGAAACCATTTTTTCCTCCTAGGCCTCCAGGTGTGTGATGGGAGGGGATGCTGTGATGACCTCTGACATGCCCTGGAGACATTTTCCCCATTGTCTTGGTGATTAACATTTGGCTCCTTGTAATTATGCAAATTTCTGTAGCCAGCTTGAATTTCTCCTCAGAAAATGGGATTCCCTTTTCTATCACATTGTCAGCCTGCAAATTTTTCCAACTTTTATGCTCTGCTTCCCTTATAAACTGGATGCCTTTAACAGCACTCAAGTCACATCTTGAATGCTTTTCTGCTTAGAAATTTTTTCCACCAGATATCCTAAATCATCTCTCTCAAGTTCAAAGTTCCACAAATCTCTAGGACAGGGGCAAAATACCACCAGTATCTTTGCTAAAGCATAACAAGAGTCACCGTTGCTCCAGTTCCCAACAAGTTCCTCATCTCCACCTCAGCCTGGACTTTATTATCCATATCACTATCAGCATTTTGGGCAAAGCCATTCAACAAGCCTCTAGGAAATTCCAAACTTTCCTAAATTTTCCTATCTTCTTCTGAGCCCTCCAAACTGTTCCAACCCCTGCTTGTTACCCAGTTTCAAAGTCACTTCCACATTTTCAGGTATCTCTTCACCAGCACCCCACTCCTGGTACCAATTATTCTATTTTCAGGCTGCTGACAAAGACATACCCAAGACTGGGAAAAGTACACCGAAAAAAAATTTAATGGATATACTATTCCACGTGGTTGGGGAGGCCTCACAATTATGATGAAAGGCACATCTTACATGGCAGCAGGTGAGAGAATGAGAGCAAAGTTAAGGCAGAAATCCCTTATGAAACCATCAGATGTCATGAGACTTATTCACTATCATGAGAACAGTATGGGGAAAACCACTCATCATTCAATTATCTCCCACAGGGTCTCTCACACAACATGTGGGAATTGTGGGAGCTATAATTCAAGATGAGATTGGGGTGGGGACACAGCCAAACTTCAGAAATTTGCATAGGGTCCCTTTGTGTCTTTGACGAATATGTGAGGGTATAGCATGAAACTCCACAAAGCAGAGTATAGAAAGACAAGGGAGCAGTGACCTAAACAACTGCCTAACCTCACACAGGGCTTTTGACACATTTGAGTTGACTAGCCAGATTAGAGGATTATTGTATCACTAGAGGTATTCATTAGGCTCCAGCAGAGCCATGCCTTAGTAGTGTGGTAAGCTATCATTAAAAACCAATCTCTATTTACTCTAATACATCTTACAAACAAGTCTCTAAAAGGCCAAATTGTGCTGCAGTTAACTTAACTGGCTGCTAGAACAAAGACCAATATTCTTTAAAGGAAGAGAACAGAGTATAGATTTTCAACAATGTAAAAATCACAATGTGTATTATCTGACAAAAAAATTATTATACATATCAAGAAGCAAGAAAATGTAGTAAAAAACCAGAAGGAAAAACCATCAATAGAAATGGACCCAGAAATTAACAGAATTAGCAGACAGAAGGAAAAGAGCTGTTATAACTATGATAAATCATATTTTCTAAAAACAAGAATATAATGAAGAAAGACATGAAAGATAAAAAGAAGAGCCTTCTGAGTATGAAAAATACAGTGTCTAAGATGAAAAATTCACTGGTTGGGACTAACGACAGGTAAGACATTGTATTAGTCCATTCTCTCACTGCTGTAAAGAAATACCTGAAACTAGGTAATTTATAAGGAAAAGAGGTTTAATTGGCTCACATTTCCATAGGCTGCATCAGAAGCATGGCTAGAGAGGCCTTAGAAAACTTTAAGTCATAGCAAAAGGAGAAGCAGGCACGTCTTACCTGGCTAGAGCAGGAGGAAGAGAGTAAAGGGGGAGGTGCTACACACTTTTAAACAACCAGATCTCGTGACAACTCACTCACTATCATGAGAACGGCAAGGGGGAAATCTGTCCCCATGATCCAATCACCTCCCACCAGACCCCTCCTCCAACACTGGGGTTATAATTTGACATGAGATTTTGGTAGGGACACAAACCCAAACTATATCTGACACTGTATAAAACAATACTAGCAAGTTTCAACACAGAGCAATCAAAAATATCCAAAGTGAAGCACAGAGAGGAAAAATAAAAGACAAAAAGGAAGGAAAGAAGAAGAATAAACAGTGATTCAGTGACTTAAAGAAAATTCATCTAGAGTTGTCTCACGTTTATGAAACTGAATTCTCAGAAAGAGGAGTGGAGATGGGAGGGGGCCAAAAAAAGATCTGAAGAACTAACAAATGAAAAATCTCTATAAATTTCATGAAAACTATAAATTTGTAGATCTAAGAAGTGTAAAATACCACACGCAAGATAAACAAAAAAGAAAAACATACCAAGGCACCTTCAAAATGAACTCCTGAAACTGGTGACAATGCCTGGATTTAAATCCCTGGGCTGCATCCTCTTTTGCAGATAGTTTAACTGATATCTCTGTCTCAGGAGACATGCAAGGTTAGCTTAGGCAATATCCTAGTGTTCTGATTCTCCTGTGATGGGAATCTTGTCTCAAGATTAAAATCCTTCCATGCTTCACATGCCCTAATTCTTGCAAGCGATGGAGGGAAGGCAAAAGAAGATTAAGTCTGTGTGGTTTTCATGAGGGTGGTGAGGCACATGGGATAGTCATTGGTTAGGCTGTCGTTTCTCACCCCTGAACTAGTGGAAGGGCCTTCGCCATCATGCAGGGTTTCAGATTTGCAAAGCAAGCACCTGGTCCAGTTGTTGCTATCTTCCTATGCTTTCTCTCTACAGATCAAAGGAGAACTCTGTGGGATCAAGGATTTCCTCAGACAGGGGTTAACTAAGCACAGGTTAGCTCCTGGATAACCAAATTAAATTTTTGTTATAAAAATAATGCCCATGTATAACCTTGTATAGTCAATCCTCATTATTTGTGTATTCCCTATTTGTGAATTTGCCTATTCACAAGATTTTTTTGTAACCCCAAAATCAATGGTGCTTTCATGGTCATTAGTGTGCACGTGCAGAGTAGTAAAATATTTGATTCACTCAATGTGCACAGTCATGGTTGAGGTCAAACAAGGTGACACTCTGCCTTCTTGTTCCAGCTCTCATACTGTAAACAACAGTCTTTCTTGTGGTCTATTTAGTACCTTGCTTTTTGCGTTACTGTGTTTTCTGTGGATGATTCTGCTATTTACAATGACCTCCGCAAGCACAGTGCTGAAGTCCTGTCTGGTGTTCCTAAGTGCAAGACAAGTGTTCGATAAGCTTCCTTCAAGCGGAAGGGATAGAGCCATTGGCCATGAGTTTGATGTTAATGAATCAACAATATATATTAAATAAGATTTACATAAGACTTTGCTTAAAAATTCAGAAAATGTCCATGAGTCCAAGTCCCATCCTAACACCCCTTGTGATGCCTTGAGGGGTCCATGTTCTTTCTGTATTGGGATGGAAGAAAACAGGAAGTATCATAGGTCCTGGCACGTAGCTGGTGTCAGTAAAAACCCCAATCTCACAGGTAATGGCAAAGAGCAAACCCATGACCAATTCTCTAGGTGCCAAAAGCAGACAAAACTCAGGAATCAGAGAAATCACTTTAGTACTCGTAGCAGAGTAACCAGCAGGAACATTAGCAAAGCGGGACCAGTTCCACCACCCTTGTGAGGCATGACGGTCAGGATGGGTGTTACGTGCAATTGGCTACATCACAGTTGAGGAACCCAGGGCCAAAGTCCTCATACCTTTTTGAGCAAGCAGCAAACACTGTAGCAAGAAACAAGCCAATCCCCCTCCCCAGGGAAACAAGCAGTTACATGATGGTTATACTGTGGTTGTCTTGATCTTTCAGTATCAGGAAATGGGCAGGCTTTGTGGTCTGGCACAGTTGGCAAGAAATACAAGATGCTCAGGGCCCATGGTGGGTGGCATCTCCCAACAGTAGGTGTTTATAACTGTTGGCTGAATGAATAAATGAGCAGAATAGTGGGCTCTGTTTAGAGCGAAAGGTCTTTGTCAGGATTCATTTGGTGGTTTGGAATGAAAAACTTGTTTCTGTTACAGTGTATAGTTTTAAGTATGCAGTTTTAGGTATAACTTGTTCTTACTATACTTGGGGCTTTGAGGAGCGCTAGAAAGAAATATGGGTGTGTAGGAGGGCAGGACACTGGCAGATGAAATGCAAATTTTGCTGGGAATATAGAGAAGCATTTTGGGAAACAAGTTGATGAGCCTTAGAATTATTTGCAAATCTGCTAGAAATTCCCACATAGTGCTGTGTTGTGATTGGCTATTAAGTTGCAGCTGCAACTTGAAACAAGTTGCTATCCAAGTTTTAAATAATTCTTTGAAATGTGCAATTCTCCACAAAATGGTAGATTAAAATTCATGCTCTCTTTTTTTAATACTTCATGAAATCTTCCTTTTAAAACCCACTTCTGTTTGGATGGGGGAAAGTGAAAGATACTGAAAGGAGTTTTTCTAAAACAACCAAGGTAGCAATAGCCTGAAAGGAGCTAACTAGAGAGTGTTTTATCTGTAGTTAAGAATTAATAATGTCATCTTTTTAAGACTCTAAGGACCGCTTAAACTGTTTTAATTGAGAGATTAAATTAGATCAAGTATCAGGGCCCAGGATTAGACTGAATCATCCACTGATAAAACTATGGCTAACATGTTTTGAATCTACTCTTAAAACTAAAACGCAGCAATTTGATTGCCTTCAGCAATCAATGAATGAACGATGAAATGAAGCCTTCAGCCGGGTGTGATGGTTCATGTCTGAAATCCCAGCACTTTGGGAGGCCTAGCTGGGCAGATCACTTGAGGTCAGGAGTTCGAGACCAGCCTGGGCAACATGGAGAAACCCTGCATTTCTACTAAAAATACAAAAACTAGCCTGTGCGGTGGCGCACATCTGTAATCTCAACCACTCAACCACACGGGAAGCTGAGGCATGAGACTCTCTTGAACCCAGGAGGTGGAGGTTGCAGCGAGCCAAGATTGCACTGCTGCACTACAGCCTGGGCAACAGAGAAAGACTCCATCTAAAATAAAATAAAAGAAAAAAGAAAAAAAAATGAAGCCTTCAAGTCCCAGGGGGACTGTGACAGAGGATTCACTGGTATGTGCACATGCCAGCCCTTCTCTACTCCGGTGCCTCTTTCCTCTCACTCTTTCTACTCCTCTTTCTTTCCTCACTCGTACTCATTTTCCAGGATCTAACTTAGGTCCTGAGATGTCTTCACTGACCACTTCAGCCCTCAGAGGTCTCACCTTGGAGGCACAAAACCCTTATTTTCTATGTCAGTGGTTTTCAATTTTTAGTATGCATCAGAATAACCCAGAGAGCTCGTGAAAACAGATTCCTGGGTCCCATCCCCAGAGAATTCAGGAGATCTGGGATGGTGCAAGCAATTTTGCATTTCTAACAAGGTTCCAGGAGCTGCCGATGCTCTTTCTAGTACCATAGTTTGAGAACAACTAATCTATATTCCTGGTGTTTTGCACTTAGTTGTATATGTTTTGAGATAAGAGACCTTTCTTTCCGTATTACTACTGAAATTTTCATAAGACTATGTCCAGTTGGGAACATAGAAGGTACTCAACAAATGTTAGTTTCATTCACCATCCCGACTTCCTTATTTAAATTATAAATTATTTGAAGGAAGCGGTATTTAATATGTGCAGCTATGTACTTAGGACTCAATATATATTTACTAAATAAATGGATAAATAGAAGGTTCCTGATTTCAGTGAAGAGTTTCTCCTAAGACCTCTAGCTTATTTTATTCTGTATGAATACCTTCAGTTTTCCTCAAGACATAGTTCAGTAGTATAGAAATATCTTTTATTAGTTGTGTGTTGTGAAAAGAACTGACAAATTAAAATGTCTCACTTCAGTGTAGTTTTCAGTTGGCCAGATAGTTTTCTCTTTCTCGGACCTTTCACACTACTGAATTGAGTGACATGGCCGTGGGTCTTTCTGGCTGATGTTTCCATAGTCTCTTGACACAGGGCTGCCACCAGCGTTTGATTCAACTGATGGAGATACAATTTTTTTTGTCTGAAAGGCATTTTTTACCTTGACCCTGACAGGGTGCAGCAGGACTGAGACTGCCTGATACCTGTGTTTTTGTTTCTCTGTTATCAATGGGACTTAATTCTTGCATCTGTGTCCTATTTGGGAAGAGTGCTTGGATGGAGAGATATTAAACTCTTATTTTTCTCCTGCTATTGGCAAGTACAGGAGCTCCGTTCCCACAGGGAAGGCATCCAGGAGCACAGAGGCAAGTCATTGCATGTTTCAAACTCACCACCAGAACTCAGAACTTGAAGAAATCCCCTAAAGAGTCCAATAATTTGGGAAATAATAAACTTTAGCCCTTAGTTGATTTTTTTAAAATTAGTTTTCATGTCCAGTGTTATGGATTAGTCCATTCTCTATTTGACATCTAAGAGAATTGGGTCTTATTAGCTGTAATTATTTGGCTAACAATTTTTTCTGTCTACAACTATTCCTGTGAGTAAAGTGAAAATAACACAGATTTGTGAAGTATCTGTTTTTGGCTTCTAGCTGAAGGCTGTGCTTCCCAGCCTGTCAGCCACTCTGAAGGCTGTTAAATAAAAAATCAAACAAAATAACATAGATTTGAGGTCACATAGACTAGAGCTCAATTCTTAGCTTTGCCTCTGCATTAGTTCCAGTCTGCTAAGAAGCAGACAGTAAGAAGGGATTAGACAGAACTTCAGATCATGTGCAGGTCTGACATCCAGAGAAAGAGAGAGGGAAGGAGGATGGGGTGGGAGGTCTCAAACTGTGGTGCCGAAACGAAGGTTTGACCAGGTTTCCGGAGACTCATCAAGTCAAAGGTACCCATGAGAGGAATCCTGTGTCTCATGGGAATGACCCTGCATTAGTCCTCACTTAGTGACCCCACTGTGCTCAATCACTGGCTGGCAGAAGCTGGGAGATGTGTGGCTCAGGAGGAAAGTGATGGTGTGTCCAGAAGGCAGCAGCAGGGGCTGCCAGTCCACATCAACTCTGTCTTTGTGGCAGGAGATCTGAGGCTCATTCCCATGGCCACCCCAGCCGCTAAACACACACTCTGTTTTTACTGCCCCATGGAAACTGTCTGATGGGGATGTCGGTTGGGATGCTACACCTTTTTTTAACTGAGCACATTTATGAATGATTTTTCCTAGAAGTTGTATCTTGAGTGGAGGGACCAAAAAATTAGAAAACACAAAGCCGATTCATCTCAGCAACCACTGCCTTGGGTCATGAGCGAAATTTCTGAATCTGGTTCCCAAACTTTCATTGCTTCAATTATTCCCCATCTTCCTGCTCAAGTATCATTATTGTTGCTCAGAACCAAAGAATCCTGGCTCATCTGTAACCTCTGATTTTGGGGGTTTACCCAATCCTTTCGCTCCACTTGTTAAATGTGGGACTCTGGGAAGTTTAAATAAGATAGAATATGTAATGAAATAGAATAAATAAAGCATTTGGTAAATGGATAGTGCCCAACAATCTCTCCTCCTTCAACATTGATTTCAGCTAGGTGCAGCCGCTCATGCCTGTAATCCCAACACTTTGGGAGGCAAAAGTAGGAGCATCACTTGAGACCATGGTTCAAGACTGGCCTGGGCAACAAAGTGAGACCCTGTCTCTCCAAAAAATATTTTTAATTGGTTTCAGATTTTCATAACATATATCTCTGATATTTGAATTTGAATGAAATTGCATGAGGTTATAAATGTTCATTTCTGCAAACATCACACCACCACTACTTATTGACTATTGCAGGGCAGCAAAACTCTAACTCTATCCTCTTAGGGTCCTGGCTGGACCTGAGAATTAAACTAACAAGAGAAAAGCAGCATACAAATTCATTTAATACAAGTTTTATGTGGCCTGGGGAGCCCTCATAAGGAAAAGAAGACCCCAAAAAGCAGTTAGAGTCAGTTAGTTCTATACCGGATTGGACAAAAACATACGAAGTTGCAAAGAAGCAACTAAATTATGTGGGGAGAGTTCAACAATATGAGTTATTTTAACAAGGTCTGTAAAGAATTCTTTCAGTCTTGACTTCTCCTCAAGGATACACGTGTTGCTTTTTCTTCTAGCATAGGAAAGGTGTCTTTAACATGAGAATTTCATCTTCTGCTTTTAAGAAAGAGAAAAGAGGTCAGAGTGATCTTCTTGCACCTCTGTCTTTCAAATGCCTTTAATTCATAACAGTCAATATGTGAGAGTGGATGTTTTTAACCCCTTAAGTGTGAACTATGTATGAAATAAAATTCCACAAAAGGCACTTAAGACATGGTTCCCAGTCATAGAAGGAAACAATCTCAACTCCCTATTGTCTAGAATAAATTTCAAAATACCTTTCTTGTTGTTTAAGGACACGCGGCATCTGACCCTGTCTGTCCTCTTCAGCATTATTTCCCAGCCCTGCCCATCACGTTCCCAGAGCACTCACTCAGATGGAACCCACCTTGCCCTTCTGAGTCTGGGGCTCTTCTTATGACACCCCCTCTGCCACTTTGTCTGTGCCGCTTGTCCTGCACTCTGCTCTGCTGTCAAATCCCACCTGTCCTCATGGCTGACCTCAAGTGTCCTCTACATGATCCCTTCCACAGTCTTGACCAGCCCCCTTGCTTCCTCCCTGCTCCTGCGTGGTTCCTTGCACGTTCGCCCCTGCACGTGGCAGTCTCCATCTCACAGGGTGGTCATGGTGTCCATACCTGAACTCCCCACTGAGCTGGGGTGAGGGTGACGCATGCATTGCACTGATCTTTATTTCCCTGAGAGTTCCTAGCATGGTGCTTCTGACACAAATGCCCCCCAAGCCATAATGAAAATCACAAGGGAGGAAGACAGATGGAAGGATTACAACGTGATGGTAGGAAGCAGGCAGGAAGTGGTGGCTCAGTACACTGTGAGAGGCACAGATTCAACCCAATTTAAATTTTATCTTGAAATTTCAAACCTAGAGAAATATTGTTAACTACAATTTTTTTTAAATCCTGTACATCCTTTACCCTGATTTGCAAATTGCTAATATTTTGCCACATACGCTTTATCATTTTCTCACTCTATGTTATTTTTCTGAACCATTTGAGAATAAGTTGCAGAAATCGTGCCACTTGCTCCTAAACACTTCAGTGTATATTTACCAAGAATAAGGACATTATCATACACAGCCATAGTACCCTTATCAAAATCAAGAAATTTAACATTGATACAGGATTAATCTACACCTTCATTAGATTTCTCTAATTCTGGTTCAGGAGCCAATTTTAAACACAAATTAAAACTGTGTGTTCATGACATAAAGTTTTAAGGACAAAAATGACATCTTTTGGGATCCAGGTTCCACTCAAATTCAAGATGCATGTTTCTGCTCATACCAGCTAATTGTGATAGCAAAGCTGAGTTGTGTGATGTTACACAGGGATGCTGTGCTTTCTGTTGTTGATTTGGAGACCCATCAGAGGTTCTGCACAGATTGAGGCCTCGGGGTGCTCTCCCCAACTGGCGGTGAAAAATGCTTCCGGCGAAATGAGATGACACCTGTCTACTTGCAACTTCTCACATTTCCCAGAGATTGGCAAGGAGGTGGACTCCTGTTAGACTCGACATGGCAGGAGACAATCACTCTGAAGTATTTTTTGTGAAACAAAATTACTGTTAATTATTAATCATATTTATTTCAAGATTCTAAACACAATGATCCACGTCTTATGGATTACAGAAATATAAAATATTAGACTTTTGACTTACACATGTATAAAAAGTTTAGGCTTTCATGAGTTGAAAGACAAATTCCTCCAAGCATTACGGGCTGGAGATGCCGAGAAAGGCCATCTCTTTTGTTCCTTTGGCATGATCCTGACACTTTCAGTATTTAAGAGTCCCAGGTTTTGCTGTTATTTTAAATCAGATCACTTTCAGAAAGGTAACTGATCTTGCTTGACTCCCACTCCTTTGCAGAAAAAGAGATCTTCCTCAAGGACCTTTTACCCTGAAAGACTTGTCTATACCTTAATTAGATTTTGCCAATTCTCTGATTGTTCCATTATCTATTATATCATTTTTTTTCTGGCTCAGGTTCTAGGATCATATAGTAAGTAAATTGTGCATTCATGACAGATAATGTTTTAAGGGAAAAAAAGGACATCATTCTGGGGTCTAGTTTCTACTCAAATTCAAGATGTGTGTTTCTGCTTATATCAGCAAGTTATGACAGCAAAGCAAAGAATTGTGTGATCTTACACAGGGATGCTATGTTTCCTTTTGCCTTTTATTTGCAGATCCACCAGAAGTCCTGCATACCAGCTCTTCTTCCTGGATTGTCCATTCAGGCCTCACTGGATTCTCTCTTCCATAGTTAAGATCTAGTTCAGAGGCCACCTCCTCCATGAAGCCCATCAACCCTTCAACAGTTATTTGTCCTCCCCTCCACACAGCTTCAGTATTTATTCAGTGTTGTAGTAACACACTGTGATGTGATGGTCCTCGAGATCCCAAATGAATTTCATCTTCATCTTCTCATACCCAACAAGGTTCCTAGTATATGGCCAGTGAGTAAGGAATGAATGAATCCCTGACAATCTCATACAGACCCTCTAGGACTCCCTGAATCCTCATCACTTTGCTTTGGAGACTGCTAGTTCTGATTCTTTGTGCTTTCCTTCTCGCTGATGCCCTCTGGTTACTTTACTTTGCCCTTGGATGAGAGCAATACAGCAGCTTTATTGCAGTTGGGAAGGCTTTTGGATTCCAAAGCAGATGTGGTAGTTTGGGGTTGGGGGTAATTCCATGTGAAAGCTATTGGAAAGCAGAAACCTGGAGGGTTCTGCAAATTCATCTTGTCACTCTACTTCTCTTTGACTGATGGATATTTTCCCCTCATTCTCACTGACCTCTGGGGACAGCAATTTTGTATGGCCCCCGTTGGAAACCTTTATAGTGACAGAGTGGTGAGGCTGACGTGAGAGTTCAGAAGCACAAAGATGGGTGTTCTCAGATGCCCCAGCACAGAATACAGCTTCTCCAAGGCTGTCAGGGCCAGGTTGAAAAGAGGTCTGGCCACACCAAGAATGGTTATCAGTGTGAATTTACCTGGTCTCACAGATATGCTCTCTGGGTCCCACCGTCCTTTCCTTCCACCTTGTCAGTTCAGAAGGTCTGGACCAGCCCAGACCATTGGACCTTCCCATCCTTGGCAGCTACTGCTATTAAGTGCACATCTTATCTAATACTACCCTTGCTCCACTCTTGCTCTACCTCCCAGGTCTTGGAATTCTATTCATATCAGATCTCAACCTCCCAGCACCAGCACCTGTATATTCTGTTGGTGCTGTAATGGCTACCATACAAAGTGTGGCTTAAAAGAGCCAGGGTACCCATTTGCCAGTAAAGTAAAATTTTGGCATCTTATGTAATGATGCCTCTTATATTCCAGCAAGTAAATTCCGTAATGTGTCACCTACCCATTTTAAATGCTAATAAAAGAAATGAGTGCATCTCTCGTAACTATCACAGTAGTGGGAGTTGTAAGGGGAAAAAAAGGCCAGATGCATTTTGCTTTGTTTCTTAGTTACCACTAACATCTTTGCTCTATATTTGTGTCTCAGTGATGTTCCCCTTCTTGCTGCTAAAGCCTGGTCTATTGTTGGCATAGCACATGTGGGCTGCATGGGTAATTTGTGTCCTAGGAGGTTTCAGTTTACAAAAATAGGCAAAGCTTGACTTTTCACAGTCACTTCATCTGTAATTAAAATGGCATTTTCTTAAGTTAGGAAAGGATAAGTTTATGGTAAGGGGAATAACAGTCTTTTCAAAGAGACTGAATTTATATTCTTGAACCATTGCCATATGTAATAAAAGGCCTACAATTACTAAAAAGTCTATTTGAACATTGGATATAACCAAATAGTGCAAATTGGATAAATTAAGCTTGAGGTTCTTTTCTACTGAAGGACGTATTGACTTTTTTGTTTTACTTTTTGTTTGATCCTGGGGAAGTAGAGTGAATGGAAGCATTTTGGCACACATTTCTTTTTTTAAAAAATGTACTTTGGAATATGCACATCTTCCTCTGGACGGGTGGGGAGAATCTGTTTTGTTTTTCAGTATTTGCTCCATTGTGAATTTATTTTTGGCGTAATGGTGCATCCACTTGTTGACTCATTCATCTTTTCTCCACTGATTAGAAACTCTACATTTTCCTACTATAAAAACAAATAATGTTTTGTGAATTTTACATTTCAGGACTAAAACAACTAAAACAACTATATTTACATGTGTTAAGATATTTCCTTATTAAATTTAAACATGTGCGCTACACAAGTTTTAATATCCTGTCTTGGCATTTCTTCACTTTTAAAGATGTGTTAAGAAACAAACAGGAAACTGGCCAAGACTTCTCTTAACTGTTGAGAAGCTCTTAGAAATGTGACCTGCTACTCACAGCTCTACCTCTAGCAAGATTCCCCCAAGTCTTGGCCCTAGAGACCTTTAAACAAAGACCAAGACATTCAAGTCACAAGGGCGGTGGCTGCAGAGATCTCAGAGCCGATGATGGCAAACCACTCGGGTTCCGGCTCAGCACAGGTGAGGGCTGCAGTGACATGGAGGAGATGGGGTGCTAGCCAGAGTCTAACCTACTCGCTGCTGTGTCCACCGCTAAGAGTCCTCAGAAGTCACTGACAGCAGAACAGACAGGAGAAGGTGCTGATAAGCAAAAGATAGCCCCAGACTCTGGAACAGGCCAGGTCAGAGTCCCTCTGTATGCTTACCACCTCAGAGAAGGGACCCACATGTGTTGTGTGTGTGTGTGCGTATGTGTGTGTGTGTGTGTGTGTGTGTGTGTGTGTAGCAGAGGAGGGGGCTGGCTGGGGACGCCTCACAATCATAGTGGAAGACAAAAGAGAAGCAAAGTCAGGTCTGGCATGGCAGCAGATGAGAGAGAGAGAGCATGTACAGGGGAACTCCCGTTTCTAAAACCATCAGATCTCATGAGACTTATTCACTCTAACGAGAAAATCATGGGAAAGACCCACCCTCGTGATTCAGTTATCTCCCACCAGGTCCCTCCCATGACGCATGGCAATTATGGGAGCTACAATTTGAGGTTTGCGTAGGGACACAGCGAAACCATATCAGTTGCTTATCATTTGGAGCATATTTTTTGGTTTTGGTATTGGTTTTTGCTGTTTGTCCCATAAAGTGGCTTCTGAACCTGAATGTCCTTCATTGCCTTGAGTTGTTTTGACTGGATAAGAAGAGGCTTTCCCCAGGGGATGTTTGGAAAAGGAGCTCAGAATAGTTCAACTGTATCTAGTCCTCCTGGCTACTAAGAGACAGAGATAGGAATCAAAAGCTTGCTTTTACTTTCCGTTGTTTGGTGGCTTTCTTTTTCTCTTTTGACTTGGAAACAAGTTTACTGCAGGAAATGGATGCAGATAAAAATATATTCAAGTTATTGGGACTTGGAATAGCCTACAGAAAAGGCAGGCTATTTAATGTCAGAACGCAAAACAAGAAGATTATTGGTTTTTTTATAATGAATGTTGAGCTGAATTATGTCTATCCCTATGGGGGAGGCTAGTTAAAGGGGTAGTATGAGCCCCACCCTAAGGGAAGTGACAGTCTAAGACTAGTAGGACAGAGGCAGGAAGCAGAAATGTCACTTTTCACAATACAATAACTACTGAGAACATTAGAAAGTACCCATATGAAGGCCCTCATTTTTATCAGTGAAGAAACAGAAACCATTTCCAAATAGTTAAGGAGAGTGGTGAGGCTTCATGTTGAGTGCTTTGTGCAAAACACTCATTTACTCTTCACCATGGCTACACGGGATAGACAATGTAGTTAACGGCCATTTTCAAAAAGTTTCATTCACTAAGTTCTCAATAAATAACTGATGAAGAAATGAATGAACAACTCTAATGCATTTACTTTTTTTTTTTTTGAGACAGAGTTTTGCTCTGTCATCAAGGCTGGAGCGCAGAGGCACAACCTCAGCTCACTGTAACCTCTGCCTCTCAGGTTCAAGCAATTCCCCTGTCTCAGCCTCCTGAGTAGCTGAGATTACCACCACACCTGGCTAATGTTTGTATTTCTAGTAAAGACAGGGTTTCACCATGTTGGCCAGGCTGGTCTCAAACTTCGGACCTTGTGATCTGCCCGCCTTGGTCTCCCAAAGTGCTCAGATTACAGGCTTGAGCCACCGCACCCAGCCTAATGCATTTACCCTTTTATGGGGAATGTTCTTTCTTCAGGCATCTTCTTGATAAGTTCCCCCACCAAGCCTGTTCCTCTTCCAAGGTTCGCTGTCTCTGTGAACTGCCCACCTTGCATCCATTTGCACAAGCCAGAAACCTGTCTCTTTCATACCTCCCTCTCTGACACACATTTAGAGAATTCATCACCCAGTCCTGATGGCTTTGCTGCCTAGAATTCTCCTGAATCCATCCACAGATCTCTGCCTCTACCACCTCTACCCTCATCCAAATTGCCATCATCTCTCACCTGATGACTCTGGCCACCTTCTGACTGGGTCCACATATAAACTCTGAGTTCCCCTCAGTCTGCTTCCCATACTGTAGCAAGAGTAGCCTTTTCAAAAAACAAATTCCCTTTTTCTTTTTTTCTTTCCCTTTACTTCCTGAACAATTTAGACCCAAAGGCACTAGGTGGGACAAAGCAAGGCAGGCATTCCAGGCTGAGATGTAAGAAGTTGCCTTAAAAGAGACCTCCAGGATACTACACACCCTAATGTAGGTACATAGGACCCAAACCAACCCTACTCTGGGATTGGGGGTCAAAGGTCAGGGATTCCAGCAGTAATGGTATCTGGTAACAAGGGTCAAGTGGGAGAAGAGACCATGGAACACAGAAACAATGCAAAATCTCTCCAGATATCAGCTTTCTCAGCCTCTTGACTCTGATGTACATTGAGATCCCATCTTGTTTTTTCACTCCTTGCCCCTTCCTATTGAGCTTTTTACACAGACCCTTGCCATCACCTTTTAACTCATCAGGAAGTAGACAGAGTTTCACACTGGCAGCAGCATGTGTTCCCTGCCCAGCCCAACCACAGATATTGGAAAATTATTGAGTTAACACTTGAAGCCCACAGTTTACATTCTCAAGGCCTTAGTCTTAAGTGAGGGCTAGTGAATGAGGCAATAATATACTCTTATATTTTCAAAAATTAAAGAATACTACTACACACCTATCAGAATGGCCAAAATCCATAACACTGACCACCCAAATGCTAGTAATAATGTGAATCAACAAGAGCTCTCATTTATTGCTCATGGGAATGCAAAATGGTACAGCTACTTTGGAAAAGAGGTTGGCAGTTTCTCATAAAACTAAACATACTCTTACCATATGGTCCAGCAGTCACGATCCTTGGTAGTCAAAGGAGCTGAAAAGTTATGTCCACACAAAAACCTGCACATGGATACTTATAGCAGCTTTATTCATAATTGCCAAAACTTAGAAGTGACTAAGATGTCCTTCAGTAAGTGAACGGATAAACTGTGAAACTTCCATACAATGGAATATTATTCAGTGCCAAAAAGAAATGAGCTACTGGCTGGGCATGGTGGCTCACGCCTATAATCTCAGCACTTTGGGAGGCTGAGGTAGGCAGATCACAAGGTTAGGAATTCAAGACCAGCCTGGCCAATATGATGAAACCCCATCTCTACAAAAATACAAAAATTAGCTGGGCGTGGTGGTGGGCATCCGTAATCCCAGCTACTCAGGAGGCTGAGGCGAGAGAATCGCTTGAACTTGGAAGGCAGAGGTTGCAGTGAGCTGAGATCACGCCACTGCACTCCAGCCTGGGTGACAGAGTGAGATTCCATCTCAGAAAAAAAAAAAAAAAAATGAGCTATAAAAACAAAAAAAGACACGTAGGAGGCCAGGTGCATTGGCTTAAGACTATAATCCCAGCACTTTGGGAAGCCAAGGTGGGCTGATCACTTGAAGTCAGAAGTTCAAGACCAACCTGGCCAACATGATGAAACCACATCCCTACTAAAAATATAAAAGTTAACTGGGCACGATGGCACATGCCTACAATCCCAGCTACTTGAGAGGCTGAGACGTGAGAATCACTTGAACTCGGAGGCAGAGGTTGCAGAGTGGAGATTGCACCACTGTACTCCAGCTTGGGCAAGAGAGTGAGACTCGATCTCAAAAATTAAAAAAAGAAACAGAAAAGGCCATATACTGTAAGTTTCCAACTATATGACACTCTGGAAAAGGCAAAACTACAGAGACAAAAAGATCAATGGTTGCCAAAGATCCCAGAAGAGGGATGACTAGGTGGAACAAAGAGATTTTTAGGGCAGTGAAACTCTTCTGTATGATACTGTAATGGCAGATATCTGTCATTATGCATTTTCCAAACCCATGAAATGTATAGCACCAGGAGTAAACCTTAACCTAAACTATGGAATTTGGGTGATGATGATGTGTCAATGTAGGTTCGTCAGCTGTAACAAATGCACACTCTGGTGGGGGATGTTGATAATGGGGGAGGCAGTGCAAATGTGTGGACAAGGGGGAAGATGGTAAATTTTTACACCTTCTGTCAATTTTGCTGTGAACCTAAAATTGCTCTAAACAATAAAGTCCATCAAAAAATAAGAAAAAAAAAGAAAAGGATAATTTGGAGAAATGCACAGGAAACTGATGACAGCAGGAGTGGAACTGCTGGTCTGGGAGGAATATGTGAAAGCTGTGTCAGTCAAGGTTTGCTTGCAAGCACCATGAACAACTCGGGCTGATTTAAATGGAAAAGAATTTTTCCTGCCAGAATTAGACTTGGGGGTGCCAAACAGCCAGGGACAACTCCCCAGATCTATTCTACCTTCTGTAGTTGAAGCAGGCTTTACCTCAGGAGGGAAGGAAAATCCTCCACACAGCAAGAGGTTCAGAAGCTGAGTAGCCAAAAGGAATCACAACTTAGCTATCCCACTCCTACGTATGCATCCAAAGCAATTGAAAGCAAGGATTCAAAGAGATACGTGTACACCAATGTGCACAGCAGCATTATTCACAGTGGCTGAAGGTGGAAACAGCCCAGTGCCCACCAACAGACAAATGGATAACCAAAATGTGGTATAGCCATACAATGGAATATTCATTATTCAGCTTTATAGAGGCATGAAGTGCTGATATATGCTATAACATATCTGAACCATGGAGACATCATTCTAAGTAAAATGAGCCAGATACTAAAAGACAAAGACTACTATGAGGCACCTAGAGTAATCAAATTCATAGAGACATAAAGCAGAATAGGGGTCACAGGGACTGGGGAGAGGAAGGAGGAGTTGTTATTTAGTAGGTACAGAGGTTTTGTTGGGGATGATGAAAGAGTTGCGGGTATCAATAGTGGTGATTGGCCAGGTGCGGTGGCTCATGCCTGTAATCCCAGCACTTTGAGAGGCCAACGCAGGCAGATCACGAGGTCAGGAGTTTGAGACCAGCCTGGCCAATATGGTGAAACCGTGTCTCTACTAAAAATACAAAAATTAGCCAGGCATGGTGGCGTGCACCTGTCATCCCAGCTATTGGAGAGGCTGAGGCAGAAGAATCACTTGAACCCGGGAGGCAGAGGTTGCAGTAAGCCAAGATCATACCACTGCACTCCAGCCTGGGCAACAAAGTGAGACTCCGTCTCAAAAAAAAAAAAAAGTGGTGATGATTATATTAATACACCCTTATGCCATTGAATTACACATTTAAGGATGATAATACTACATTATGTATATTTTACCACAATAATAAAGAAAAATTACCAGTGCCCCTCTGCTCACTTTCTACTATATACTCTTTGTACGCTTACATCATGGATTTGTATCACCTAATTAGAGCAGATGTTTTTAACCAAAAGATTTAACTTTACACATTTATAGGATATTCTTTCAACTGCATAAAAAGTGGCTCTACTGTATCTTAGAAATGAAAAATTATTGAAAACAACTCCAAAAGCTTAAAACTGTATCTGAGGTAAGTAAATTCATCGATTGCTGCTATTCCTCCACAGAAAGAAAGTACCGACTCCTCCTTTCTCCCTCTCCTCATAGCCCCGCCCTGGCTTCCTGTCACGCACATGGAGAATTTCATAATTCTAGCAACTTCGTATCCAAAAAAGGTTCCTGGCACAAGATTTATGACTCCCCAAAATTATCATGAAAATTATATTTTAATACCTGGCATATTAATGTGAGAATGTTAGTAATAATTGCAGGACTGTCATGAAAAGATTTTCAGTCTTTTCTTTTTTCTAGAATAGAGAACAGTGGTGGATTTGGAAGCTGTAACTAACCTGAAGATGCAGACAACCAAAATGAGTTTCCAGTAACATTAAGGCAAACCACAAAAGAACAGGTAATTCAGCCTTTACTTCTCAGGTGACACTTCACACTGTGATACCACAATGTTCACAAAAGGTATTAGAAATATACAAGCCAAGTTAACCTATCTAAGAACTTTTCAGAGGCTACTGTGTGCCCAGCACTGTAACTCTGTAAATTCAAGTCTCTGTTCTACCAAATCTATGATGCCAAGGAGAAAAGACAAATTTTCCAGCTCTGCCATGTCCCATGTAGAACCCTTTGAGAGGAGGGAGTATGCTTTGTTCCTGTCTGCTGTCCAACACAGAGCAGGTACTTACAAGATACGCAAAGTTCTAATATTCCATAGCACTGCAAGATGACTAAAGTAAACAATAATACATAGATTCAAATAGCTAGAAGGGAGACACTGAATGTTCCCAATGCAAAGAAATAATAAATGTTCAGTTTGATGGATAAGCTAATTTCCCTGATCTGATAACTATACACTATATATTGAAACATCACTCTGTATCCCATAAATATATGCAATTATTATATGCCAATTTTAAAAATAAAAGAAAAAAGATGTTTGAAGTAATGAATGAATAATGAAATGAAGTGGATGACTGGGCACAGTGGCTCACGCCTGTAATCCCAACACTTTGGGAGGCTGAGGCGAGAGGATCACTTGAGGTCAGGAGTTTGAGGCAAGCCTGGCCAACATGGTGAAACCCCATCTCTACTAAAAATACAAAAATTAGCTGGGCATGGTAGCACATGCCTGTAATCCCAGCTACTCTGGAGGCTGAGGCAGGAGAACTGCTTGAACCCAGGAGGCAGAGATTGCAGTGAGCCAAGATCACACCACTGCACTCCAGCCTGGGTGATAGAGCAAGACTCTGTCTCAAAACAAAACAAAACAAAATGTAGTGGAGATATGGAGCACCTATGATCAGTTTGGATGGCAATAATCAGTGACATCCTCTTCAACACTCAGAGTGAATGCAAGCTGTTAATAATCCCAAACCAAGCTGTGACCATGAAGAGTGGTGGCCAGGAAATTAGGAATAGCATTCATTCCACAAGCAAATATTGAAAGTCTACTATGCTCCAAATAAATGCAGAGTGCAGAGGACAAGGGAATGCTGTCCCTGCTCTTTCACTGTTGTATTAATCATACTTTCGTATTTTATATAAATCTGATGATGCTCTGGCATCTGGGGCCTTGCTGACCTTGGAGAGACTGCCCTTCCCAGGGCTAGCCAATTCCTAGAGACAGTAAATAAATTGCTTGCAAGTGCACCTTCCGAGCAATCCAGAACCCATGCCCCCGCCACCTCCTCTCTCACACTCTGACACCCAGAGCTTTTATTTCCCTGCCCTAATCACCCCCCAGCAGGTACCAGACAACTCAGGACAATCCCTGTGCCCCAAAGCCCACGGAAATCATTCAAACTAGCCAATCCTAAGATGCTTACCCTTCCTCCCCAGCTCTTTCCCACAGAAACCATGATAAAATCTCCTGCCCACATTTCCCCCTCACTCCCCTGCCTGCTGACACCCTGATGCCTCCCCAGGTGGCCCCGCGTGGTGTGCCATGCCCCTCCTCTTTGGAACTGTGAGCAACAAACTATCTTTTCAGTGGCAATCATCTCTTAATCTGTTGGCCTCACCATACCTGGATAATAATAAAACCCACATTTTTAAAAAGTTGCTTACAGTCTAGGAGGGGAGACCAACTTGTCTCCCTACAATTACGGGGCTGGATGAGAAGTTCTATAAAGGAGACATGAGCAGAGGGCTGTGGGGGTGAAGGGGGTAGTAGCTGATGTGGGCACCACTGGAGATTCTGGAAAGAACCCTAAAATGAGCTTGGGTTGGTTTGTTTGTCGCTTAGCAGAGAATGCAAGCATGAGAGAAGGCTGAGGGTTGGAAAGGCTTCACCTAGAACTAGGAGGAGCCCTCTCTATGAAGAAAGGAGCTGGGCACCACTGCCCTCTTGCCTCTGGGACAAGGCTGTTACCCTGTGGAAGGTTCTAGCTGACTGTCTTCTGTATCCCTACAGAGGAAGGCAGGAGCAGTAACTTCAGCCTGGACCAGAGTTAAAAGACGTTGGCCTTATGGTGGAAGGAAGTTGAAATTCTCTACTTCCTTTTAGCCCAGATTTTTAAAATATGAATATTAAAGAGTTTCTAGCCAGGCTCATGCCTGTAATCCCAACACTTTGGGAGGCTGAGGCAGGTGGAACACCTGAAGTCAGGAGTTCAAGACCAGCCTGGCCAAATGGTGAAACCCCATCTCTTCTAAAAATACAAAAACTAGCTGGACGTGGTGGCAGGCACCTGTAATCCCAGCTACTCAGGAGTCTGAGGCAGGGAGAATCTCTTGAACCGAAGAGGCAGAGGTCGCAGTGAGCCGAGATCACAGCATTGCACTCCAGCCTAGGCAAGACAGCAAGACTCTGTCTCAAAGAGTTTCCATTCTCCGTCTTAAATTTAGGTTCTTCACCTGTAAAGTGGGTGAGGAGAACCGGGGTCTAAAGTCCACTCCAGTCCTTGACTTAGTATCTATCCCAGGTACAGAGAATAATACAGTGTTACAGACTGAATTGTGTCACCCCAAAATTAATTTGTTAAAGCCCTTGCTGCCAGTACCTCAGGGTATGATGGTATTTGGATATGAGCATTACCAGTATGAGGTCATATGGGTGGGCTCTAATCCAGTTTGACCAGTATCCTTATAAGAAGGGGAAATGTGTATACAAAAAGAGAAACACCAGTGATGCGTGCACACAGAGGAAAGACCACATGAAGACACGGTGAGGCAGCAGCCATCTGCAGGCCAAGGAGAGGGGCCTCGGGAGAAACAACCCTGCTCACACCTTGATCTTAAAGTTCCGGCCTCCAGAACTGGGAAGAAATAAATGTTTGTTGTTTAAGCTACCTAATCTGTGACAGCGGCCCTAGCAGACTATATGGTAACAGGCCAATTGTTAAAAACGTCAAGTGTCTAGGAGGGGGACTTCCTCAGCAGGAAGCCACAAAATGCTCTCTGGTTATGTTGATGTTCTGCCAATTCATCCAAGGCTCTGCGCCATGACTAATAAGTTGCAATTTAATATAACAAACATTGACCGAAGGCCAGTCACACTGAGAGGCACTGGCAAACACATCTAGTTCTCCAAGGTCATGAGGATTCAGACAGGGGAAGAAAGAACATGTTCTTCAAAAATCTCACTTTAGCCAAGTAAACAAAACCTCTCCCTCTTTTCCATGTGATCTGAGTTTCAAATAACTGATGGATTCAGCCCCATCAGGACTGCCCCAGTCTCTCCCGGAGGTGAGACAATCAAGCATGACAAGGAAGGAAAGTACAGAAATCTACATGCGTGGACTGGCCATTCTTACAGAGGAGAAGCTGTGGCTATTCCCTGTGAGAAATTCCCCAACTCAAAAGGAGACAATTGAACAAGAACTATAAAAACTTTGCAGAGTTTGTCATCAGAACAACCTCCTTCTCTAGGGCCGTAATCAGCAGAATGGAAAAGAACAGGTTGCACAACACTTAGAAAATATTCTTGGATATGCCCAGAAAAGTATGAAGATGGGAAAACTCAAACCTAAGTTCTGTCTTTGGATAAAAATATAACAAAACAGGGGGATAGGGAAAACAGGGAAATGGCAAAAAGGAAAGAAAGGTCTGGGGATTGTTGTATTTTTATCATTAATCACCCGGGGATGAACATCTTTAGAAGCCATTCCATTATCACGAATCTTTAAGACATCAACAATGTTAAAATAGAAAAGCAGAGACTAAATATTCTATCTTAATGCCTTAAGAATCAAAGTCCCACAAATCCACCCACCGGGAAGCTAAGCATTCCCAGACATCTCAGGAAGAAAACCTTCCATCAGGAGAGCCCAGAGTCCTCGTTTTTCAAGTGACAAAGATCTAAACTCGATTCTAGAGCATGGTCCTAGCAGGATAGCACAGCACAAAGATTTTATTTTCTAAATATTCCTTTTGAAATTCTCTCTATATCCATTCCCAGCAGAGAAAACCAGTGGGCTTATCCCTCCAGGCCCTCTCTTCTTTCTCAAAAAAAAAAAAAAAAAAAGGTGGCAGTCACTTCCAGGAATGGGCTCTGCATCTCCCATAAGTCACACTCGCCCCACAGTCAGGGCCAGGACTGTGTTGAATCAGAGCAAGCCAAGACCAAACTGCAGCCCGTCAGCCAAGGGTACAGCAGGTGGGTTGAGTCTCTAAGGACAATCCTTACAGAGAAGCAGAGTCTGAGATTTGCATTAATGTGATGTTGGTGTTTGGACCTAAAAAAAAAACCCAATTCTGAAAGAAACCACGAGCAGAAAGAGCTCTGGACAGAGTCCAAAATCTGGCTCTATGCTGTGATGCTATGTGACTTTAGGCAAGTCACATAACTTCTCTGAACCACTATGTGTCTTCACTGGAAGAAAATAAATATCAGGTGAATTGCTAAAGTTCTTTCCAGATCTAAAAGTGTCATGGCTTCAGTTTCTTCAATTCATTCTGGTTAGTATCCATAGAAAATAATTTTTAGCTTACATAAGACTGTGACAATTATCAATAATAAGCTGTGAAAGCATCAAGATTGAAAATACTATTTTCTGAATTTATACTTGATATTTCTAATTCCTTTTTTTTTTTTTTTTTTTTTTTTTTAATTTTTTATGCATTAAAATTTTATCCCAGTCAGGCACATTGCCTGTAATCCCAGCACTTTGGGAGGCCAAGGTGGGTGGATCACCTGAGGTCAGGAGGTTGAAACCAGCCTGGCCATCTCTACTAAAAAATACAAAATTTAGCCGGGCACAGTGGCACTCACCTGTAATCCCAGCTACTCAGGAGGCTGAGGCAGGAGAATCGCTTGAACCTGGGAGGCAGCAGTTTCAGTGAGAGAAGATCATGCCGCTGCACTCCAGTCTTGGTGACAGAGTGAGACTCCATCTCAAGAAAAACTTAAAAAATAAAAAAAAAAAAAATAGTCTCCCACCCATAGGAGGTATTATGAGTTGAATTATGTCCCCCCAAAAATCGTATATTAATATCTAACCAACCACCCATACCTCAGAATGTGACCTTAACTGGAAATAGGGTGATTGCAGATATAATTAGTTAAGATAAGGTCATAGTGGAGCAGGGTGGGACGCCTAATGCCATAGGACTAGTGTCCTTATGAAAATGGAAAATTTGGAGACAATCATGCCCACAGGGGGAATACATGAAGGCCGGCATTGTGCTGTCATAAGCCAGGGAACCACCAAAAGCTGGACAGAGGCCTGGCGCAGATCCTTTTCCACTGCCTTCCGAGGGAGCATGGCCCTGCTGACATGTTGCTCTTGAACTTGGACTTTCCAGAACCGTGAGACAGGAAGCTCTATTGGTTAAGCCACTCAGTGTGTGATGCTTTGCTATGTCAGCCTTAGCAAATTCATACAGAAGGTTAAACCTACCTCTCACTATAAAGCAAGAAACGCAGCTCCTCACTTTCTCAGCATTCCCTGTGGTTGTGGCCAGGACATGCGGCCTGGGCTCTGCCCATCAGACACAGGTGCCACAGCTCTGAAGCAGAGAAGCAGGGACTCCCCTTCAGATGACGTGCGGCAGAACAGCAGCCACTGCATGCAGCAACAGAAGCCCCTGCAGCAGCAGCTGGCGTGGCCCATCCGCAGTGTGCGAGGCACCAGCAGGGCCTGTTCCTGACGGCTAGGGCAACGCATCTCCACAGGACTCGTACTGCAGTCTCTGAGCCTGGTCCTTCTGGAGATTCCATAAGTTACTCCATACTTCATCATCAATTTCCTGTCTGCTTTAACAGAGAAGACTTCTCTTGCTTGCCTAGAAGTGTAATGGCTAACACTTTTAAAAATGAATTTGGAACTAGAACAGTTCCTGACACAGTAGCTTCTTCGTATTTGTCAATGTCTAATAAACCCTAAACTGACGTAAGTGGTATTACATAAATCACATAACTTTCCAAAATAATTTAAATTTAATACACATATATTTTTGTGAATGCCAAAAAAACAACAGTTACTTGTTACCTCCTAACAGCACCTTGGGATAGAACTTTCTAGTATCCTGACTCTCACAGATGGGGAAATCCCTGTTTGGAGACTTGCCGAAGGTCCAGAGCTAGCAGATGGCAAACACAGGGTTTGAACTGAGGCATTCTCACACAGTCAATGTGAACAGAGCTCTCTGGAACAGTACTGAAAAATATATTTTTTACCTGTTAGTGGTCAAAGGTTCAAAGTCTCTGATTCTGAACCAGTTATACAACATTTGAAATTTGCCTGGGTGACAATTGTCTGGGAAAAAGTTACATGTGTCTTGCCCTGAAGGAAGAGAACTAGAATAGTTCTGTTCTTCTGATGATGGTCCAAAGAATAATGATGTCAATAGCTCTGTAATCTGGGGCACAAATTATTCAGGCAACAGCAAATTTGGGGGACTTAATTTGTCCAACAAATTGTGTTGTGTCAGCTTGACTTATAAAACCAAATTCATTTTTAAAAGTGTTAGCCATTACAAATTCTGAGATACTTTTTAAAGCTTCTGTTCAGCAAATGAGAACAGTTGGAAAAATAAATATGTGCAGTGAAAAGAGTTAAAATATCTTGTTCAAAAAAGAAATTATGATAACTGTGAAAACTAAGTATCAGAACAAATGTCCATTCTCAAGTTAGGCAGAGATGTCATGCTCAGCATCAAAGCATCATTTTTGGAAAAATGTTGGAAAGAAGTTCACGGTGTAGGTGACAGTAATGAATGTTCTGTTGGAGTTTCTAAAGCGAGCATGAATCAGGTCAGCTGGGACCTGCCTTTCCAGTCTCAGGTAGGAATCCTGTCTTGCAGGACTTGCTGCTGAAACCAGGTACTTACTTCCCTTCATGTGGATCCAGAATCATAGCAAGTTCTGTTGATTCACCACCTCCCACGCGGAGCCTGGAATGAGCCATTCCACCTCTTTCCTGGACAGTCCTAGATGGAATTCGTGGCTGCTCTGGGCTCTGGCTTTCTCACGAAGTGAAGGGGCCACCTGCCTTATCCTGTCTGACCTTTGATGCCGAGAGCGGCGGCTGGGGTTGCTTCTGAAATTCCTGCAAGGTCCCAGAGACCTTCCAGCTAAGCAGCCATTTAGCTCCTAGTTACTCCCCATCATATCCTCTCCCCAATCTCTGGACTCAGAAGTACTGCATTGAGGAAGCTGGGGGACCTGAGGCTCACCAAGGCAAAGGCTTTGAGTTCAAGGTTCAAATGAGGCTCAGGGAAACTGTCTGATCAAATCTACTAAAACTAACCATGTGCCTGCCCCATGACCCAGCAATTCTACTGCAGAGCACATGCCCAAGAAACTGTGTGTGTGTCTCCTCCAGAAGACATGTGCTCATCATAAACAAAAACTAGACACTATCCAAATGTACAACCGCAATACAACAGATAAACAAACTGTGGTATCTGATGTGTGCTGCATCCCATGCACAAGCGTTCAAAGACCTAAGAGGGAATGGTGGGAGATGAAGGAAAACACAAGACAGACGTAGAAGAAAGTGGGGCCAGGAAGTCCGGGAAAGTGAAAGTGTTAGTTTCTCTGGTCCCATCCTGCCTCAAAGTACTTTATTTTATATGTTCACAAAGCACATAGCAGAGGGAGGGTACAGTTACCCAGAACAGCCTGTGGTTATAATTCTCATACTTCAGTTAACATACCTCAGCTAACAACTATCTTGCAGCAAGGTCAGTGAAAGCTGGTTACCTTTTGCTAGGACTGACTGCTCTTCAAGACATACACATTCTCCTATTATGATTTCGCTTCTCTTGGAGTTCACCCAAAGTTTACAGCAGCCTTGCTGCTAACCCACAGGGCGTGGGCTACTCTGGCTCCCTATGGTGGTATATTCGTATTTTATTACATAACAACAAAAAGAATAAACCTCTTTTATATTCTACAATATGGATAGACATAACATTGAGTGAAAGAAGCTAGACACCAAAAGTACCTACTGAATCGTTCCATTAAGTTCAAGAACCAGAAACACAAATCTGTGGTGAAAGAGGTGAGACTAGGGGTTATCTCTGGGGAAGGGGGTGAGTATTGACTGGGAGGGGACATAAAAGAACTTTCTGGGATGCTGGAAATGTACTAGATATTTGTCCTAATGGTGATTACAGGAATATATATATAGGGTTTTTTTTTTGGCGGGGGGGGGGTTGGTTGTTTGTTTTTGAGATGGAGTCTCACTCTGTCACCCAGCCTGGAGTGCAATGGTGCAATCTTGGCTCACTGCAACCTTCACCTCCTGGGTTCAAGCAATTCTCTGCCTCAGCCTCCCAAGTAGCTGGGATTACAGGTGCCCACCACCACATCTGGCTAATTTTTGTATTTTTAGTAGAGATGAGGTTTCACCATCTTGGCCAGGATGGCTTGAACTCCTGACCTCATGATCCACCCACCTCGGCCTCCGAAAGTGCTGGGATTACAGGCATGAGCCACTGTACCTGGCCTATACACAGGTACAATTTTAAAAGATGTGTGTTCGTTTACCTGTGTAACAAACTTGCACATTAAGTTCCTGTACCCCAGAACTTAAAATAAAAGTTGAAAAAAAAAAGATGTGTGTTTTTTTCTTTATACAAATTTTAAAGCATGGGCTTTGGGAGCCCAGGACATCAGTGTTAAAACAGTGACGAGTAAGGGAAATTCCAATTAGGCTGCTCAGGTCAGAGCTATCAGCAAGATAGCTGAGAATTCAGAGCTCATGACTGAAATATCTGCAAGTAAACAATAATAACTGTTGCCATCTGTTAAGCACTTTCTAGGTGCCAGGCTCTAGACAAAGCATTTTACAAACACGACCTCATTTCATGCCTGCAAAAACTTAATAAGGCAAGTGCTGGTAATATTTCCATTTTACAGAATAACGACATGCCTTGCTCAAGGACACGCTGCCAGTGAGTGGCAGTCAGGACACTAAAGAGGATCTGTCCAGGACGGAGGGATTGAATGGCATCAAGGGGTGACGGGGAGCAAATTTTCCAGGTTCCTCTGCTCTGAGCACTATATTTCTTAGTAAGAGATTAATCAGAACCTCAGAAACTGAAATTCCTCCCCTTCCCTAGGCAACTAAGCCATCAATACAATGATGTGAGGGAAATCAGAAGGGAGCAAATCAGGTCCAGGCGTGAAATGGCTTCCAACTTTGTCAGCCAGTGGATCTTCTCCCTTGGAAAGAAATCGCACAGCACCTCACCACAGGGATGAACAGTGCCCCAGTGGGGGCCTATCATTCTCTTCCTTGAGAGTGTAAAGCGCCAGTGCTGACTCACATATGTAGAAGGGGCCAGAACCAAGTCAGGGCCCAAGGGCCAGAAGCTCCTGTAGCTGTGGCCTCCAGGCCACCTGCCCATTCCCTTTCTCACACTTGTGACACTTTTATTTCCCTTTTGTAAATTGCCCCCAAAGTCTTTTCACTAAATCCTGTGTTACTCATAGTTAGGGCTCTTGGTTATAGTAAAAACCTAATTTGAACCAGGTTAACTGAACAGAGGAATTCACTGGAAAGATCCAGGGTGTCTCACAAACTTCAAAGACAGGAATGCAGCCAGCCTCAGGAATGGAACCATGGCTGGAGCCCTGTAGGGAACCTGCAGCCCTCTCTCTGCAACACCCCATCTGTTTCTGCCTCTGTGTCTGCTCTACTTTTCCCTGTTACAAAAAACAGCCTCCTCTGTGCCTCCATCTAGGTGGTGGGACCTGGCCACCACTGCTCCCAGGATTTCTATGCTCTTAGCCAGGCACCCAACAAGAAGCCCATCTCCAGCTCTTACTCCCCAACCTAAAATCTCAGGGAAATGACTGATTGCCCCAAGTTGGATCAAATACTCCAGACCAGACAAACGTGGCAGAAAGTCAAGGTCCTATAGAAACATGGCAACTCCTACCACAATTGTGGGAATGGCTGGGAGAAGAAGGAACTAGTAGGAAAGTGAGGGTGGACAACAATCTTACGGGCATCCACCACATGGCCTACCTTAAGCAATCTTTTGACAGTGGGGAAAACATCAGCCTTGGAGAAACAGGGACTAGCCCTATCATTTATCAGTGTGTGATCGTGGGCAAGCTGCCTCACTTTCCCAAGCCTCTGTTCCCTCATCTGCAAAGTAAGGACAGTAATACCTACCTCTTGTTGTCACTGAGAAGATTAAGTAAGCATCTGTGCAGCACCTAGAACAGTGCCTGATGCACCGAAATGCTGAATAGTCCTAACCTTATTTTGAACATCAAAACAGTCATGGGAGGACTGAGGGTGCTTTTCGTATAATGAATTGTTTTCCTGAAGTGGAGGTTTTCCTATGCTATGAAGCCTGCCAACTTACGGCATTTCACTAGGGCATTACATGCTTTCAAATATGTGTTTTCAAAAAAATAGACATAAATTATCTTTAGTGTTTGTCACAAGAAAAGTAAGAGGCCAAGACTGTAACAAACTGCGGGTATCCAAACTAAATCCTCCCTAAGAAGCAGATAACTTTGTCCTTGGGATGTTTGGATTTGTTGAATGATGAGCAGTAAGTACGGACATTTATCAGTGATAAGTTATAAATAAGAAAGATCTGAAGAGGCTGAAAAGCTTATCAGACTCCATGGGGAGGAGAGTTCTAGTTGTCAAAAAGACAGGTGGAAGTTTTTCTTTTTCTCTCTTTTTATAGAGCAAAGAGAACAATTTTTTATTTTAGGAAATCCTGGACTATCTCAGACACTTCTTTCTAGGTCTGATTTAACACCTTGAACAAGTCGGTTTCATGTCACCCATATCAAGATGGCATGTCAGAAAACAAAGACAACAGATATTGACTTTGAACACAGCATGTTGGGATGTTGAGAAAGTGTCTTAAGAGAAAGGGCCAGACCCTTGAAGTTTATCAGTTTGACATATCTTGGCTTAGGATTCCCAGGACTTCTCACTTACAACAGGACCTGTAATAACTCCCATTCTCTGAAGCAGAATGAAGAAGGCCAGAGAAATTGCTCCATCTACAGTGCTTGCTGGAAATTAGTGCATGTGTGTTTAATATTCAGAGTAGAGCAGCATTTTATTTCTGAATATTTGTAAGCAGCAATCCACATATCATTAACATTTTATATGGAAAAACTATTTCTCAGGTAGATAAAAAATTTATCTGCAATCTAAAATTTTAGACCACATCTTATGATGTGAAAGGACTCAAGATTTCTTAAAATTAATATAGTTTAAATTAACAAAGCAAGTATTTCCTCTTGAGCATCATGAAAAACAGAGCGCGCTCATATGAGAATCAGAAATCCACCCAGCACAGGAAATCCCTTTAAAACAGTCCTATAAATAATTGTTGACTCTCTTGCTTAATACTCTCAAATGATGGGGAGTGACTCATTAACTTATGAGGTGTCCTTGTCATCATTTGCTTTCACTTTCTACATGTTGGTACTTAGTATGACTTGGAAGCAAAACAGAACAAGCCAGGCTTTTCTAACAAAATGCCCTCTAAAAGATGTGAGAGTGGCCACAGGTATCTGTCTGCACTATCTCCTTTATATCAAGCTGAACTTTCGCTATACTCCTGCTACTTGTTTCACCTAAAGCTGCCTCCTTGCATATTTTAAGTTCAGCCTCAAGGTTTCTCGGTACATAGTGAACTATAACCTGACTGGATATGGAAACAGACTGGAATCTGCTTTTGGAACAAGTAGCTGAGTCTCAGCCAATCCCAGCAGCCAGACTTGGACCACTTACAGGCGGCCAACCACTCAAACCATGCTCAAATAAGGCAAAGGCCAGCTGTAACCTATTCAGCTGTTTCTGTACCTCACTTCCGTCTTCTGTACCTCACTTCCGTTTCCTGTATCTCACTTCCATTTTCTGTTCATTATTTTCCTTTATCTGTCCATATATCCTTTTGAACTCCTGGCAGCACCTGAGTAACTCTGAACATATTCCGGTTGGGAGGTGGGGGTCAGCTACTCAATCCACGAATTGTTCTTTGCTCATTTAAACTCTGTTAAATTTAACTTGTCTAAAGTTTGGTTTTTTTTTAACACTCCCAACAAGATATTTTTTTCTAGATCCTTTAACATCTTGAACACCTTCTTCTAATCCATGAGGATCTCTCCTGAAATGCCATATCGGGAACTGAACTGGATCCAGCCCCCGGCGTGGAGGAGCTTTCTGGTGGTGGGATGTGGTGTGAGCTTTCTTTAGAAACCACTTCACACCATTAGCTACTACTTTAAAAATAGCAGAAAAAGAACTATTTTCTCTAAGATGTTATCACATCTCAATATTACACATTATTTCCAGTTTTCTTTGAAGTTACACTTATTTAAGTAGTTCTATTATAGGCCAGCACAGACCTTAAATGGATTCCATTGTAAAGGAGTCGATTGCTGGTGCTGATCAGGAAATAGTTTGCAAGCAGAAAGGCCATAAGAGGGCTTTCATAGAAGACTAAAGAAAATATCTTCCAAATTGGACATATCCTTTTAGATGGAGGGAGGATAAGAAATGTTGTGAACATCAATTTCTTACATTGGAGGAAAAATAATGAGCCCTGAAAAGAGGTAAAGTCACATAAAATTACATTTGTTGTGTAGTCAGGTGACACGCTGTGCCAAAGACAAAATAAAATAAAAAGGAAGGAAAAGCAACATACCATTTCTGATGCTAACTTCCTGATTCAAAGGCGACGGATAGCTCAACCACCTGCTCACCCAGATGTGCTTCAAAGAAAGATGCAGCTAGAGAGACTGGTTTTATAATCAGTCTTTGGACAATGTGGTTGACATAACCTGCAAAAGACTTATAGTGAGAGCATGTTCCTGGGAGCTGGTCTCACTATATATATATATATATATATATACACACACATACATATATACATACACACACACACATATACACATACACACACACACACACACACACACACATATATACATATATATGTACACACACACATGTATATATATTTAATTCAGGCTGGGTGCCATGGCTCATGCCTGTAATCCCAGCAATTTGGGAGGCCAAGGCAGGAGGATCATTTGAGGCCAGGAGTTGGAAACCAGCTTGGACAAAATAGTGAGATCCCATTTCTACTGGAAAAAAAAAAAAAAAACTAGGCACTGTGGTGCATGCCTGTACTCTCATCTACTAGGGAGACTGAGGTGGGAGGATCACTTGAGCCCAAGAGGTCAAGGTTACAGTGAGCTATGACCATGTCAATGCACTCCAGCCTGGGTGACAAAGTGACACCCTGACTCAAAAAAAAAAAAAAGTAAAACATTCTCATTCCTTCATTCTACTTCTTGAATATATTTCAGCTACAACTGGTGAAACTGTAGGTAAAAGTACAAGAACTACTCTTCAAAGAAGGGTAACTGACAAAACGCAACTGTGCAGCATGAAAATTAGAATGATTATTGTATTGCTTCTCGATCTTTCAATTAAAATCAAGTGCAGAATGATTGTTATTACATGGTCAAATAGTGTGGCCTTTCCAATGATGATACCTAGTATGCTGTGAGAATGTTCCAGAAGAGAACTGAAGACATCACACTCACACCCCTCACAAATAAATAGTTTCTTCTACCCAGAAAGTAGCTCCTGGTTAGTGTAACTTCACTTGAATCCTCTCAAGTTACTATTTGAGGAAATATCACTGCCTCCTCCCCTCATACATACAAAACCACTTTTTATCACTCCTGGGTATCTTTGAAGTTTGAGAAAAACATTTGTACCCTGAGTGATTTCAACTATTACTAATAGAGCATGCTATTTGATGTAGATAGTAACATGAAGTTTATGCTCTACATCCACTCTGAGAAATCCTAGACCATCCTGGTAGTCAGCATCGTCTCTTTCTCATGATTTTCCCTGCCAAATATCGCCATCCTGTCACTTTCCACTAGCTCTCAGTCACCTTCACTCTCCTCGAGGACTACTATTTCTGGCTGTATGCCTGTACCACAATTCATTACATAAAATGTCCTGTGTCTTGGCAAACTTTATTTATTTTTATTTTTTTAAAAGGAAAAATGGTTGTTTTATTCATTTGTACTTAAAACAGCCAAAGTAGTAGTGATGTCATAATGATGGAGCAAATACAAGACCTCTTTTCACAAATATTAGCATAACCAACAAAATAGGGGCTATAGTACAACAGAGCCAAAAAGGGCTGAGCAAATCAATGAAGTGTGTTACAGGTTAGCCCTTCACCTCAATAAAATTGTTGTTGTTGTTGTTGTTGTTGTTGTTGTTTTTAAGACAGAGTCTAGCTCTGTTGCCCTGACTGGAATGCAGTGGCACCATCTTGGCTCACTGCAACCTCCAAGTCCTGGGTTCAAGTGATTCTCCTGCCTCAGCCTCCTGAGTAACTGGGACTACAGGTGGGTGCCACCGTGCCCAGCTAATTTTTTGCATTTTTAGTAGAGACAGGGTTTTACCATATTGGCCAGACTGGTCTCAAACTCCTAACCTGAGGTGATCTACCTGCCTTGGCCTTCCAAAGTGGTAGAATTACAGGCATGAGCCACTGCACCCAGCCTCAATAGAGTTTAAAAAAAAATAAGTAAAGCCTCCCAACCCCCAAAAATGGGAATATAACTTTATTACACCAATTTGTACTTTTATTTCTTACTCTCGAGGTTATATTCTAAACTCTAAAGATATCCACACTAGTATTAGCTCTACTTATCTACAGCTAGAGACAGCTTCTATCACAGTGTCCTTAGCAGCCAAGGTTATTAAAGTGTCTTTTCTCCAGGAAGATCCAACAGGAAAAAAGAAACCTCTCTGATTAGGCTCCAACATACCCCAGCCTCCATCAAATTGACTGGATAGGCATAATGGAAACCAAAACACGTGGCTTCCAAACAAGAAAAATCCTATGAGGGAGGGAAGGAGGGAGAGGAAGGATTCAGCCAGTGCCCAGAGTAGAACTGAGTAATGTCAGTTTCACTCCTCTTCACACATCTTCAGGTTGCATGTTCATACATGCACGGAATAAATCCATGGTTTGTGGAGTACTCAAATACCTAGTGGTCTGCTGTATTACATTATGGCTTTCCCCAGCAGTTTCCAAGGCAGCCCCCAAGTCACTGGCAGGAGAATTTGGTTGGAACTGCATACAGGACTGCAGAGATTCCTCTCCACAGTTATAGAAGGGACTGTTCCAGGCCTGAGTGTTCCAGGACTGGGTGTACCAGGTCTGAGTGTTCCAGGAGGGGTTGCTCCAGGACTGGATGTTCCAGGTCTGGTCGCTCCAGGCTGAATTGCTCCAGGTCTGGTTGCTCCACACTGGAAGGTTCCCAGTTGTATTCATCAGGCATCCCTGGTGGTAGGAAGAGTAGAGGCTGGGGTAGGTGGGTGCTGAGTTCTTCTGCATCACATCATTGGTATTCTTTGGCCAGTTGTTTTTCTGCCACCTCTTAGATTTCATTCTCTCGTTCTGGAAACAGGTCTTCATCTGTTTGTAGCTAAGGTTCAGGATGTTGGAAAGTTCTTGCATCTGCTGGATGCTGAGGTATTTCTGTCTCTGAAATCTGTGATTGAGTACACACAGCTGGGTGGAAGAGAACACAGTTCTGGTCTTCTGTTTGTTGACTGGGACCTTGTCTTCCTTTGTTGTGGCGCCACTCTCTACAGCAGTGGGTTGTTTGCCTTTGGGACTGGCGGAAGAATCAGGGCTGTCCTGAATAAGCAGATCCATGGAGAAAGGAAAAGGGGAGACAGTCTCTGTATGAGGCATCTCAGCAGAAGACATTTGCAAGGATGGATAATTTTCTTCAGGCCCAGAAATCACAGGCATAGGTGAAGATTCTTTACAGTCAGATTCTTTGGAGCAAGGCAGGCTTTGTGGACAAGCTGGATCCATACTCATGTTATTATTGGAGAAGAGGAGGAAAAAATTTAAGAGCTGGACTGGAAAAAAGGCTAAAGTACTTTAAGACTTTTTTCTGGAAGATCTTAGAGAAATACAACCTCTAGAAGCGAAAGTATCAGGAAGTTGGGATGAAGTGAGTCGCCTCCACAATAACAGGAAGCAACCATTTTAGTCCAGCCGGCAAACTTTATTAAAGTTAAACAAGGATTTTTCTGGTTACATCTCTGACGCCACAAATTTTAATCCCAGCTGCACATTAGAATCACTTGGAGAGCTTTTTAAAAATGTCAATGCCAAGGCCTCACCCTCAGAGATTTTAATTTAATTGAGGGGAGCCCAGCACCACCGATATGTCTTAGTGTTTTTTTGTTTTGTTTCCTTTTTGTTTTTTGTGTTTTTAGAGAGACAGGGTATGGCTGTGTTGCCTAGGCTGATCTTGAACTCCTGGGCTCAAGCAATCCACCCACCTTGGGCCTCCCAAAATGCTGGGATTACAAGCATGAGCCGCCATGCCTGGCCAGGATTGACAAGTCTTAAAAGCTTTTCAGGTGATTCTAATCTACAGCCAAGTTAAGATTTAGTGTGCTAATACCCAGAACATCTGAGAGGTGTGATGTATGCCATTACTAACAGGTTCTCATCACTGTAACTGTTTTCATGAGGCAGAGGGAGCAAGATTCCTAGAGACAGACAGCTTCTAACAGTGAGTCCCAGAACACCCACAGGAATGAACACAGTCAAGAATTAAATGTCAATGCTGGACACAGTGGCTCACATCTGTAATCCCAACACTTTGGGAGGCTGAGGTGGGTGAATCTCCAGAGATCAGGAGTTCAAGGCCAGCCCAGGAAACATGGTGAAACCTGTCTCTACCAAAAATGCAAATATATAGCCAGGCATGTTTGTGCACACCTGTCATCCCAGATACTCAGGAGGCTGAAGTGGGAGGATCATTTGAGCCTGGGAGGCAGAGGTTGCAGTGAGCTGAGATCGCACTACTGCACTCCAACCTGGGTGATGGAGTGAGACTTCATCTCAAAAATAAAAATAAAAATAAATAAATAATAACAAAAAAAGAAATGTCAGGTAAGAAATAATGCTTAAGTTCACAAGGAAAAATACACTGAAGAGTTAAGAAAAAACTGACAAGAGGCTGGACACAGTGGCTCATGCCTATAATCCCAGCACTTTAGGAGGCCAAGGCAGGCAGATTGCTTGAGGTCAGGAGTTCCAAACCAGCCTGGTCAACATGGTGAAAACCTGTCTCTACTAAAACTACAAAAATTTGCTGGGCGTGGTGGTGCATGACTGTAGTCCTAGCTACTTCAGAGGCTGAGGCAGGAGAATCGCTTGAACCCGGGAGGTGGAGGTTGCAGTGGGCTAAGATTGCACCATTGCACTCCAGCCTGGGTGACAGAGCAAGACTCCATCTCAAAAAAAGAAAAAAAAAAGAAAACACTGATGACAAGGAAGGGCTCTGAAGAAGCCAAGTCCAATCAGATATTAAAAACACACTACACAGCCTCCATAGTTAAAACAATATTGTCGTATGACTGGACAAACATATCAAAGAATTAGAAAGTTTAGAAATAGAAGAAAGTTTAGAAATAGACTCAACTATGTATGAAGATCAAGCATATATTACAGGCAATATATCAAACTAGAGCAAAGGTAGTCATTTGCAGCAAATAGTGTTGGCACAACTAAAGAGTCATCTAGAATAATATAAAATTAGATTCATTCCTTAAAGTAGAGAAAAGAAAAAATCTCAAATAGATCAGAGGTCTAAATGCAAAAAAGGAAAATATACAAGTACATGAAGAAAACATGAGTGAATTCCCCTTTAACTCTGGAGTAGAAAAAGCCTTTCTAATCATGACTCAAAGTTCAGAGGCAATAAAAGAAAAGACTGATAAATTTGACATTTAGAAAGATTAAAAATTTTGGCCAGGCATGGGGACTCACACCTGGAATCCCAGCACTTTGGGAGGACAAAGCAAGAGGATCGCTTGAACCCAGAAGTTCAAGACCAGCCTGGACAACATAGTGAGGTCCCATCTTTACAAAAAACAAAATTAGCCAGGTATGGTGGTTCACACATATAGTACCAGCTACTCAAGAGGCTGAGGTGGGAGGATAGCTTGAGCTCAGAAGTAGAGGCTGCAGTGAGCCAAGATCACATCACTGCACTCCAGCCTGAGCAACAGAATGAGACCCTGTCTCAAATTTTTGCATGATTAAAAATATCATAAGCAAAGTCAAAAGACAAACTGGGAATAAATATTTGCATCATATATAATAGCTAAAAGGCTAATATCCCTAATTTACTTTTTAAACCTTAAGATTGAGTGAAAATGATCAAAAATCATTTGTTAAATAGGCAGTAGACATCAACAGATAATTTACAAAAAGGACACAGTATGCAAACGGAGTTTAAGCAAATGAAAATGTGTTTCATTTCACTCATAATATATGCACATTAAAACTTTACTGAGTTCGCATTTATCATTTATCAGAAAAAATAACAAATCAGACCAAAAAAATCAAAAGAGTTTCAATACACTTTGTTGGCAACACTGCGGGCAAATGGGCACACTCATACATTGTTGGGAGGGAGTGCAAAATGGAATAGCCCCTCTGGAGGACAATGTGGCAATATCTACAAAACTACATGTACATTTACTCTTCAAATCAGTAAACCCACATCTAGGAATTTACCCTAAAGAAGATACAGCTTCAATAATGTCAAAATACATGACCACATATATTAAATCATTAATTATAACTGCAAAATATTGGAAACTACCTATGTGTCTAAGCAAAGGGGATTGATTGCATGAACTATAGAAAATACACACATGAAGAGTACCATGCGGCTAAAAAGAAGAATGAGGGAAATCTCTATGAACCAATATAGTGTGATTTCCAGGAGATATTACCAAGTTAAAAAAAAAAAAAAAAGACAGCTTTTAGGTAAATTTATTAAAATTAAGAAAAAAAATCATATGTTTTCTTATCATTCCAAAAAAATAGAACTAATAATACACTGGTAAACAATATAATCCATTACCTACAAAGGATGAGGAGGGAGGGAAAAACGGGAAAGTGATGCTTCTCTAAATATATATTTTTGTATAGCTTTGACTTTTGAGACCATATTTATATCTTACCTGTTCAAAAAGATAAAGCTGAATCAATAAGATTAGAAAGTGAGGGGGAAAAAACTCAAATTGAAAGCAATCTCACACAAATGAACTTAACTGTATTTCATATAAATAACATAACCACACTGAAGGGAAAAAAATAAAAAGAAAGAACTAGTGCAAGTAACCTATGAATACAGTATAAAGTATTTGTCCATATATCCTCAGTCTGGGCAGGGTCAAATATGGGACAAGGGAAAGAAGTACAAACAAATCCTAAACCCGTCTTAGTAGGCTTCCTTTTTACAATGATATGGCAAAACAGTTCTGAAACTACTATGGATGTATTACTGAACTGAGCAAAAGAGGAAATTTGTTGACACTGTTGGTATATAGGATTTCATTCTGGAATAAGGGATATACGAATATCAAAGGGGAGACGGCAAGAAAAAAACCTGTTGAGATAGATTGAAATTAGAGCATTGCTGTGAGTTCATGATTTCTAAAATAAGTATACACACACAGGGTGTATATACATCTGTATGTGCATACACACACATACACGTGTGTGAATATTATACATGCATTAATTTCCTAGTTCTGTCTGCTAAAGGGCCAAGAATCAGTGACATCCCAATAGAAATGAGTACACTTACAGCCCAGATCTTGCTCTCTAGTACTACTCCCCACTAAAGAAACCAAGGATCCTGGAAGAAACTTCTGATTCCATGGCTAGAACAAGGGAAACCTAAGAAGAAAGTGCTCAAAAAACAAAACAATATGTTGAGGCATACCATGAAGACACAGAAGCCAGCTTGAAGGAGTTTCCATTGGTCAAATCTGGTGTAAACTGAGCACAAAAATAGTTTAAAATAGTAATGAGGCAGGGGAAAATGGTGGAGAGGAGGCAGAGCTAACTTGCAGCTCCCACTTGGATGAAAAGACCAGTATGTGAAGACTCGCACTGTAAACTTTTGCTGCAAGAAATACCGCAGGAACATGCCAAGAAAACCAAAAGAATCCACAGACCCTTTGAAGGAAGTAGCTTGCCTCTGCAGGCTCTGTGAGACAGCCAGAAAACTGTGAGTCCCCAAAGTATAGGGGGAGAATTCCCACCCCTCAACACACATCCTCACTGGAGAACCTGGGGGTCCAGATTGCAGAAGAAGGATTAGACCTAACTTGGAGCTGAGACAAATTTAGAGAGGTGAGCAAAATACAGGGGTAAAGGAAGCAGCAGGAAGAGCCCTGTGGGCACTTTCAATCCCCAGGGAAGCCATTCCTGACTTTGTCTTGCAGGGTTCCTTGGGGAGGGCTGCCGGTGGAATTGGGGAAAGAACACAGGGAGAAAGAAACTTCCAGCTGAACTCTGTAACAATTTCAACTGAATGCAAAGATTCCCAGACAGAATCTGGGAGACAGGGCAAACCAGGAGAGCAGATACCAGCGCAGAAGCCATGGCATGCAGGAAGCCGTGAAACCTGAAAACCCTGCTTGCTTTCTCAGTAGGGAGGCTTGCAACTTGGGGCAAGTTCTCAGCCCTGCTCACCGGCTGCCTGGAAATAAACTCAGTTCTGTTGAGGGGGCACAGTGGGAGTGAGACTAGCCTTTCAAGCTGCATGGGAGCTGGGTGAGGGCTATCACTGCCAGCTTTCCCCTATTTCCCTAGGGAGCTGTAAGAAGCCACAGAGGCAGCCATAATCCCCCTGGGAAAATAACTCCGTCAGCCTGAGAACCACACCCCCATCCTTCTCCATGGCACAGCAAGTCCCACCAAAAGACAGTCTGAGCTCAGACACACCTAACCCTGCCTACCATTTGATAGTCTTTTTCTATCCACCCTGGTACCCAAAGACAAAGGACATAATCTCTTGGGAGCGCTATGGTCCCACCCACCACCTGAGAAACAGGAAAACTTTTCCAAGCAAGCTTAGGGCAAGCTCCTATTCTCCCTATACTACCACAGCTGGTGCTGTCTTGAAAGCGCCACCTCCTGACTGGAGACCAACCAACACAAAATCAGCACACTAAACAAAACTGCAACCAAGGACCTCACAGAGTCCACTTCACTCCCCTGCTACTTCCACCAGAGCAGGTGAGGGTGTCCACATTTGAGAGACCTGAAGACAGTTCACATCATAGGACTCTTTGAGATACCCTCCAGTACCAGCCCAGAGCCCCCAGAAGAGACATAACAATCACTGCAGTTAGGCTCTCAGGAAGCCACATCCCTAGCAGAAGGGGGAGAGCACCACATCAAAGGAGCGTCCGGTTGTACAAAAGAATTGATCAGCAACCCTGGAGCCCCAGATCTCCCCTCTGACATAGTCTACCCCAATGAGAAGGAACCAGAAAAACAATTCTGGTATTATGACAAAACAAGGTTTTTTAACACCCCCAAAAGGTCACACTAGGTTGCCAGCAATGAATCCAAACCAAGACAAAAATCTCTGGATTGCCAGAAAAAGTATTCAAAAATTTGATTATTAATCTAATCAAGGAGGCACCAGAGAAAGAAGAAATCTAACTTAAATAAATCCAAAAAGTCATACAGGATATGAACCAAAAAATCTCTAGTGAAATTGAATACCATAAATAAAAATCAGTCACAACTTCTGGAAATGAAGGACACACTTAGAGAAATCCAAAACTCACTGGAAAGTCTCAGCAATAGAATCAGACAAGTAGAAGGAAGAACTTCAGAGCTTGAAGACAAGGCTTTTGAGTTAACCCAATCTGACAAAGACAAAGAAAAAAAGAATTTTAAAAAAATAAACAAAGCCTCAAAAAAGTTTGGAATTATGTTAAACAACCAAATTAAAGAATAATTGGTGTTCCTAAGGAAGAAGAGAAATCTAAAAGTTTGGAAAACACATTTGAAGGAATAATCAAGGAAAACTTCCCTTGTCTTGCTAGTGATCTAGAGACGCAGATGTTATAAGTAAAATTTTGGTGCCACAAAAGAAGTAGCACTCGAATATAAATTTCCTCAGCAAGCAGTTTACTTCAATAGAAGGATGCGGCTCACAGTTGGAACAATGGCAAGAACACACCTAGACAAGGGAGAGGAAAGGGTTCTTATTCCTGATGCAGGTAGCCCCTACCACTATGGTGTTCCCCTGTTGGCTAGGGTTAGACCACACAATCTAAGCTAACCCCAACTGGCTATTTTAAAGAGAGCAGGGGTACATGCCAGAGTGGCAAGGTGGGTGGTTTGGCGGGAAGGATGGTTACGGGACAGGTCAGAGCAAGTGACCAGGGATGACTCAGGTCAGAGCAGGTGACCAGGGCAAGTGACCAGAGCAGGTGACTGGAGCAGGTGACTGGGATGAGTCAGGTTGGAGCAGGGGACCAGGGGAACAGATGTGAACTACTAATTCGAACTGGTGGAAAAGTTGTTTACTGAAACTACAAGGAAGTTAAACGTTAAAATGGAGAATTAAAGAATAAGAGGTCTGAACATTCTGACATACTCATTCTATGAAGAGAAATTTGTAGTTCACTATATCTAACACAGATATTAATACTGGAAGCTCAAAGAACACCTAGGAAATTCACCACAAAAAGATCATTGCCTGGGCACATAGTCATCACATTATCTAAAGTCAAAACAAAGGAAAGAATCTTAAGAGTTGTGAGGCAAAAGCATCAGGTAACCTATAAAGGAAAAACCTATCAGATTAACAGGAGATTCCTCAGCAGAAACCCTATAAGCTAGAAGGAATCAGAGTCCTATCTTTTGCCTCCTTAAACAAAACAATTTCCAGCCAAGAGTTTTGTATCCAGCAAAACTAAGCTTCATAAATGAAGGAAAAATAGTCCTTTTTAGACAAACAAATGCTGTGAGAATCACCATCACCAAGCCAGGACTACAAGAACTGCTAAAAGGAGCTCCAAATCTTTAAAGAAATCCTCAAAATACACCAAAATAGAACCTCCTTAAAGCCTACGTCTCACAGGACCTATAAAAAAAAACACAATTTAAAAAAATGTATTCAGGCAACAACTAGCACAACGAATAGAATAGTACTTCACATCTCAATATTAACATTGAATGTAAATGGCCTAAATGTTCCACTTAAAAGATACGGAATGGTAGAATGGATAAGAATTCACTGACCAAGTATCTGCTATCTTCAAGAGACCCATTTCTAACAGAACAACTTGCATAGACCAAGTGTGGTGGCTCATGCCTGTAATCCCAGCACTTTGGAAGGCCAAGGTGGGTGGATCACCTGAGGCCAGGAGTTCAAGACCAGCCTGGCCAACAAGGTGAAACCTCGTCTCTACTAAATATACGAAAAAATTAGCCAGTCATGGTGGTGTGTTCCTGTAGTCCCAGCTACTTGGGAAACTGAGGCAGGAGACTCACTTGAACTTGGGAGGTGGGTACTGCATTGAGCTGAGATTGTGCCACTGCATTCCAGCCTGGATGACAGAGTGAGACTCCATCTCAAAAAAGGTGGGAGAGTTTAAAAAGATATTCCATGCAAATGGACACCAAGAGTGTGCAGGAGTAGCTATTCTTACATCATACAAAACAGACTTTAAAGCAACAACAGCTAAAAAAGACAAAGAGGCACATTATATAATGATAAAAGGACTAATTTAATAGGAAAATACCACAATCCTAAATATATATGCACGTAGCACTGAAGCTTGCAAAAACAGTTACTACCAGACCTAAGAAATAAGATAGATGGCAACACAATAATAGTGGGGGACTTCAATATTCTACTAATAGCACTAGACAGGTCATCAAGACAGAAAGTCAACAAAGAAACAAGGGACTTAACTATACCCTGGAACGGATGAACTTAACAGATACTTACAGTAAATTCCACCCAACAACTTCAGAATAAACATTCTATTCATCAGCACACAGAACATTCTCCAAGATAGGCCATATGATAAGGCACAAAACAAGTTGCAATAAATTTAAGAAAATCAAAATTATATCAAGTACCCTCTCAGACCACAACGGAATAAAATTGAAAATCAACTCCAAAAGGAACCTCAAAACCATGCAAATACATGGAAATTAAACAACCTGCTCCTGAATGATCATTGGATCAACAATGAAATCCAGATGGAAATTTTAAAATTCTTTGAACTGAACAATAATAGTGACACAACCTATCAAAACTTCTGGAATACAGAAAAGCAATGCTAAGAAAAACGTTCATAGATTAAATACCTACATTAAAAAAAATCTAAAAGAGCACAAATAGACAATCAAAGGTTACACCTCAAGGAACTAGAGAAACAAGAACAAACCAAACTCAAACTCAGCAGGAGAAAAGAAATAACAAAGATCAAAGCAGAACTAAATGAAATTGAAACAAAAAACAACAACAATCAAAGCAGAACTAAATGAAATTGAAACAATAACCACAAAAATACCAAAGATAAATGAAACAAAAAGCTGGTTCTTTGAACAGAAACTAGAAAACCTAAAGGAGACTGATAAATCCCTGGAAATATATAACCCCCCTAGATTAAACCATGAAGAAATAGAAACTCTGATCAGACCAAGAACAACCAGCAAGATTGAAATGGTAATTTAAAAATTGCCAACAACAACAAAAAAGTCCAGGACCAGATGGATTCATAGCAGAATTCAATCAGACATTCAAAGAAGAATCAGTACCAATCCTGTTGACACTATTCCAAAAGATAGAGAAAGAGGGAATCCTCCCGAAATCATTCTATGAAGCCAGTGTCACCCTAATACCAAAATGAGGCAAGGACACAATAACAAAAAAAAGAAAAGTACAAACCAATATCCTTGATGAACACAGATGGCAAAAATCCTTAACAAAATTCTAGCTAACCAAATCCAACAGCATATCCAAAAGATAATCCACTACAATCAAGTGGGTTTCATGCTAGGGATGCAGGGATGGTTTAACATATGCAAGTGAATAAATGTTATACACTACATAAACAGAATTTTAAACAAAAATCACACAGAAAATTATTTAACAAAATCCACCATCCCTTTAACATTAAAACCCTTAGCAATATTGGCATAGAAGGGATATACCTAAATGTAATAAAAGGTATCTATGGCAAACCCCCAGCCAACATAATACTGAATGGGGAAAAATTGAAAGCATTCCCCTGGAGAACTGGAGCAAGACAAGGATACCCACTTTCACCACTTCTATTCAACATAATACTGGAAGTCCTAGTCACAGCAATCAGACAATAGAAAGAAATAAAGGGTATTCAAATTAGAAAAGAGGAAGTCAAACTGTCACTGTTCGCCAATATGACTGTATGCCTAGAAAACCCTAAAGACTTAACCAAAAAGCACCTAAAACTGGGCTGGGCACAGTGGCTCACACCTATAATTCCAGCACTTTGGAAGGCCAAGGCAGGCAGATTACTTGAGGTCAGGAGTTTGAGACCAGCCTGGCCAAAATGGAGAAGCCCTGTCTCTACTAAAAATACAAAATTGAGCCTGGTGTGGTGGCACATATCTGTAATCCAGGCTTATCTGAAGGCTGAGGCAGGAGAATTGCTGATACCGAGGTTATGGTTGTTGCAATGAGCCGAGATTTTGCCACTGCATTCCGCATTCCAGCTAGGGTGACAGAGCAAGACTCCATTAAAAAAAAAAAAAAAAAAAAAAAGCTCATAGAACTGATAAATGAATTCAGTATAAAATATTAATGCATACAAATCAATAGCAGTGCTATACACCAACAGCAACCAAGCTGAGAATCAAATCAAGAACTCAACTCCTTTTACTATAGCTGCAAAGAAAAATAAAATACTTAGAAATATACCCAACAATGAGGTGAAAGACCTCTACAAGAAAAACTACAAAACACTGATGAAAGAAATTATAGATGACAAAAACAAATGAAAATACATCCCATGCTTTCAGATGGGTAGAATCAATACTGTGAAAATGACCATACTGCCAAAATCAGTCTACAAATTCAACACAATTTCCATCAAAATACCACCATCATTCTTCACAGAACTAAAAAATATCCTAAAATTCATATGGAACCGAAAAAAATAAAAAAAAGAGAAAAGCCTGTGTAGCCAGAGCAGGACGAAGCAAAAAGAACAAATCTGGAAGCAAGCATCGCATTACCCAACTTCAAACTATACTATAAGCCTACAGTAACCAAAAGAGCATAGTACTGGTATAAAAATAGGCACATAGACCAATAGAACAGAATAGAGAACCCAGAAATAAAGCCAAATACTTATAGACAAAGCAAACAAAAACATAAAGTATTCAACAAATGGCTCTGGGATAATTGTCCAGCCACATACAGAAGAATAAAACTGGATCCCCCATCTCTCAGCTTAAACAAAAAAACAACTTAAGATGGATCAAAGACTTAAACGTAAGACCTGAAACCATAAAAATTCTAAAAGATTACATTGGTAAAATCCTTCTAGATGTTGGCTTACTCAAAGACTTCATGACCAAGAACCCAAAAGCAAATGCAATAAAAACAAGAATAAATAGGTGGTATTTAATTAAACTGAGAAGCTTCGGCACAGCAAAAGAAATAACAGACTAAACAGACCCACAGAGTGGGAAAAAATATTCACAAAGTATGTATTCAACAAAGGACTAGACTAGCCAACAGGACAAAAGCCCATCTCTATTTAAAATACAAAAAAAAAAAAAATTAGCCAGGCAAGGTGGCATATGCCTGTAATCACAGCTACTCACAGCTACTCAGGAATCTGAGGCAGAAGAATCACATGAACTCAGGAGGCAGAGGTTGCAGTGAGCCAAGATCACACCACTGTACTTCAGCCCGGGAGACAGAGTGAGACTCAAAAAAACAACAAATAATATATAGAATCTACAAGGAACTCAAACAAATCAGCAAGAAAAAATAATAATAATAATTCCGTCAAAAAGTGGGCTAAGGACATGAGCAGACAATCCTCAATAGAGGACATACAAATGACCAATAAACATATGAGAAAATGCTCAACATCCCTAATTATCAGGGAAATTCAAATCAAAACCACAATGTGATGCCACCTTACTCCTGCAAGAAAGGCCTTAATCAAAAAATCCAAAAATAATAGATGGTGGTATGGATGTGGTGAAAGGGGATCACTTTAACATTGTTGGTGTGAATGTAAACTAGTACAACCACTATGGAAAACAGTGTGGAGATTACTTAAAGAACTAAAAGTAGATCTACAATTTGATCCAGCAGTCCCACTCATGAGTGTCTATCCAGAGGAAAAAAAAGTCATTATACAAAAAAGATACTTTCACATGCATGTTTATAGTGCACAATATGCATTTGCAAAAACATGGAACAAGCTGGACACTGTGGCTCACACCTGTAATCCCAGCACTTTGGGAGGCCAAGGCAGGTGGATCACCTGAGGTCAGGAGTTCGAGACCAGTCTGACCAACATGGAGAAACCCCGTCTCTATTAAAACTACAAAAAATTAGCTGGGCATGGTGGTGCATGCCTGTAATCCCAGCTACTTGCAGGGCTGAGGCAGGAGAATCACTTGAACACAGGAGGCGGAGGTTGCCATGAGCTGAGATCACACCATTGCACTCCAGCCTGGGCAAAAAGAGCAAAACTCTGTCTCATTAAAAAAATAAATAAAAATAAAAATAAAAAAACCATGGAACCAGCCCAAATGCCTATCAATCAATGAGTAAATAAAGATAATGTGGTATAAATATACCATGGAATACTACTCAGCCATAAAAAGGAATGAAATAATGCCATTTGCAGCAACCTGGGTGGAATTGGAGACCATTGTTCTAAGTAACTCAGGAATGGGAAACAGAACTTCATATGTTCTAACTCATATGTGGGAGCTAAGCTAGGAGGACACAAAGGTCTAACAATGATACAATGGACTCTGGGGACTTGGGGAAAAGGTTGGGAGGGGAGTGAGGGATAAAGGACTACATATTGGGTACAGAGTACACTGCTCAGGTGATGGGTGCACCAAAATCTCAGAAATCACACTAAAGAACCTATCCATGTAACCAAACACCACCTGTTCCCCCAAAAAATATTATTAAAATTAAAAAAAAATTTTAAGACAGATGGGAAAACAAAAAAAGTAAAAAATAAAACAGTAGTGAATTATAAACCACTGAAAAACAGGAATTCATGAGTCCAAGAAAGAGATGGCTCCCACTTACAGTTTTAGGTTGGTGCAAAAGTAACTGCAGCTTTTTACTGCAATTACTTGTACACCAACCTAATAGAATGCTGAGGGGTGACTAGTCAATGAAGAATAAATTGGAAAAAATCATCATTTGCGGGCTATCACTGTCATATCTGGATAAAGCAAGAAACGTTAATGGCTGCTTAAAACGAAGGGTGATTTTTAAATGAAGAGTACAATATTTGGCTGGTCTTAAGTGTCTCCCTACAGAATGCACATTAATTACAAGGAAAAAAGAAGAGTGCAATTATAATGTGTAATCAAAATATAATTGTAAGTGTAAATGTATTACAGTGGAGAAATGTAGGAAAATTTTGACAAAGTAATTGAAATGATCACCAGTGAGGGCCAGACAGACACCATGCACTTGTCAATGTGAAACACTGAGAACACAAATCAATGACGCAGTGTTCTTGCAAGCCAAGAATACAGAATCAGCATCTAATCATAAGAAAAAACTAGATCGATATAAAATTTAAAAACATTATCTTTAACTTTTTTAAAAGGCTGTGGAAATGTTTCAGGTTAAAAAAGGCTGACGCATAACAACTACATGCAATACTTAACCCTAGACTGAATCCTGCATGGGAGGGGGAAATGCTACAAAAGACATTATGAGGTCAATTGACAAAATTAGAATATAGATGGTAGAGCATTCTATCAATGTGCATGTGTAACACCGACAACAGTACTAATGTTATATAAGAGAATATTCTCTTTTTTAGCAGTTTATAAGTAGTTTGCTCTATTCACATTATGCAAAATTTTAGTATCATCCACAATGTTAGTACAGTAACTGAAACACAAAGGAGAAAGCAAGGCAGTGGGGTCAGGGTAAAGGTTCAATATGTGGCCTGATAAAGCCCAAGAGTTCTCTCCTTTAGTATGCATCTCCCATAGGCAAATAATATCAGTTTATTGTCTGAAGGAGAGTAGCCTATGCAAGATTTGTTTATTGTTCAGGTGTCTCTTCCAAAGTATGATAAAACAGAAGTTCAATAATGAATATCTGCAATCCAAACCAATTTAGCTATAATTAAGATATCTTTCTTATCTATTATCACAAACATCCCTGTTGCCTCCATCTGTCTTAAAAGAGTTTTTCAAAAGTAAAGATAATTAACGATACCTTATTAATTTCCTCAAAAGCAAAAAAAGCAATGTACCACTCAGCATATAAAAGTTACACATTAAAGGTGCATATATATAGCTGTCTTTCTTAATTGGCCCAGTCATGAAATTTACATTTGGCCATCCTTACTTTTAACATGTATGGAATTCTTCATATAAATGTAGATGAGTATACATGTTTTAAAAAATTACTTCCATACAGTACATGCTTTCTTCATGAAATCTTAATGTCAGTTCTCAATATTGTAAACTTGGATAAACCCACAGTTTGTTAGACAGCTAACATACAAGCATCACAAATTTTACTAAAAATTCGGGGCAACTCATTGTACATTTGCTCCCTAAAATGAAAAATACATTAGAATTAAAGCAGTATATTGCCATAACTCACCTTAAACGTAAGCAGATTCTTTTATATTTATAGACTAAGACTGGAAACATGACTGGTAATCTCCAACACGAGTGCTTTTAAACATAATCTGGTTCTAAGCTTTGAGATAGCATAGGACAAACTCAATACAATTCATTTTTCTTTTCTCAAAATAATGGAAGAGCCTTTTGAAACCTAATATATCATCAATATTATTGCATTATACAGCTAATGCAATCCTGATAGCTTAGTCAAAAAGACAAGACACAATAAAAAAATTAAAGTATTATATGAATGAGAGAAGACATTGAGGATAATTTAAGGCCTTGAAGTAAATTAATCTGTTTAATTTAAAGCTGAAGAATAAACCATAAATTATCCACCTGAAATGCAAGCAGTATGCTTTTTTAGCTTCTGTTCTGTTGGAGAAAAGAAAAAAGCAGAAGAGAATATTCTTATCCTTAAGAAATACTCAAAGCATTTAGAGGTAAAGGACTATGATATATGTAGCTTACTCTCAAATTGTTTAAAAAACATTACGAAGAAAGAAAGAGAAAAAGAGAGAGCAAAAGATTAAGCAAATGGAGTGAATGTTAAGAATAGGCAAATTTGGGTAAAAAATGCATGACTATTCCTTGCACTACTTTTATTTTAGCAACATCTAGTGAGTTTATTTCCAAATACATTTTTTAAGTCTTTTAATACTAATACTCCAGGCCAGATTAAACACAAGATTCAATCTATGAAATACTAACCAATAATTATTTTGTGCTGTCAAATTGAAAAGGTACAGTTTGTTGGGCTACTTGTGTTTTTCTTAGGTCATTTCCCATCTATTTGGCAGCTAGTGGATTTATTTGCCACCATTAGATGTAGAAAATCTAAAGTACCTTTGAAAAACCAGGTTGAAGCTCAGAAGAAATGATATGGACCCCAAGTCTCACAACAAATGATTACAAAAGAAATTTAAATTCACCTTACAGGTGTGAAGTGCAAAAGTAAGTGTCCTTTCTCAATCATGCTGACATTGAAGAATAACTACTTATAAAGATCTTTTGAGCCCTGGGCCCTACTGGCTGTCTGGAAGCACAGGGATGGATGGAGGAACACCACTACCTTCATATTTCATCATCTAGGTGCTCCTGCTCCCTGCTTTCATCTTAATGTTCCATGTCTAGGCTAGTGTCCCTGGGCATATGGTACCAGCTCACATGCCACAGTATCTCACCATGACTTCGCATGGGCTTAGTTCCTCCAGCCTACCTGTTCCCACCTGGTAGATTCCTACTCCTCCTTCAAGATCTGGCTTTGAAAGCCTTCCCTCTCTCCACACCATCTCTTCTCCCTCAGCACCCTGAGTATATCATTGTAAAAGCTACTCTAGTAAAAGTAGCTGATAGTTTTTCCTGAATTTCCCTCAAAGCTCCTTAAAGGGCAGAAACCTTTGGGGGCTTTTCCCCCTCTGGCACTCTGGTTCAGATACTGCACTTCTCCTACGGCCTCTGCAACCCACAGACCAGGAGATCCCTGCCAGGCTGAAAAGTAACACGAGTTACCGGCACAGATCAGAGCAGCAGCTCCAGCTGGCACCATGGGTTGTCAGCACAGAGCTGGGCAGACGTGTTGACTAACACCGAGAGCGCCTGAGGGACAGAGCTACCCACTCCCCAGAGAGGGGGAGCTGAAAGCAGGGAAACAGGTGATACAGCTAGGTAGGTCCCACCCCCACAAAGACCAGAAAACTGAAGCCCTCTCACTTGAAAGTTTTGCAGCCAGCACATCAGCTTGAGATCGACCCAGGATGATTGAACTTGGTGGAGGAAAGACATCCACCATTCCTGAGGTGGGTCTAAACTTGCCTATGTAAGCAAAAGCCAGAGAAAGCTTACACGGCAGCTGGACTGAGTCTGTGGCAGCCCAGGAGCACCTCTGCAGGCAGACAAAGGACAGATTGCCTCCTCAAGCAGCTCCCTGACCCCTGTATAACCAAAAGGATGCCTTATACAAGAGAGCTCTGGCTGACACCTGGTAGGTACCCTTCTGGAATAAAACTACCAGAGGAAAGATCAGGCAGCAATCTTTGCTGTTCTGCAACCCCCGTGGGTGATTCCCAGGCAAGGAAGGTCTGGAGTAGACTTCTAGAAGTCCTAAAGCAGAGGCACCTGACTGTTCAAAGGAAAACTAAAAAACAATAAGAAATAGCTTCAACATCAACAGAAAGGATGTCCACTCAGAGAACCCACCCAAAATCACCAACTTCAAAGATCAAATGTGGGTAAACCCACAAAGATGGGAAGAAACCAGCACAAAAAGGATGAAATCATCAAAGACCAGAATCCCTCTCCTCCTCCAAGGGATCACAACTCCTTATCAGCAAGGGAACAAAACAGGATGGAGGATGAGTTTGACAAATTAACAGAAGCAGGCTTCAGAAGGTGGGTAATAACAAACTTCTCTGAGCTAAAGGAATATGTTCTAACCCAATGCAAAGAAACTAAAAACCTTGAAAAAAGGTTAGACAAAATGCTAACTACAATAACAAGCTTAGAGAAGAACATAAACAACTTGATGGAGCTGAAAAACACAGCACAAGAATTTCACAAAGCACACCCAAGTTTCAATAGCTGAATCAATCAAACAGAAGAAAGGGTATCAGAGATTGAAGATGAACTCAATGAAAGAAAATGAGAAGGCAAGATTAGAGAAAAATGAGTGAAAAGAAATGAACAAAGCCTCCAAGAAATATGGGAGTATATGAAAATACCTAATCTATGCTTGATCAGTGTACCTGAATGTGATGGGAAGAATGAATCCAAGCTGAAATTTTCAGGATATTATCCAGGAGAACCTCCCCAACTAGCAAGGCAGGCCAACATTCAAATACAGGAAATACAGAGAACACCACAAAGATATTCCTCAAGAAGAGCAACCCTAAGGCACATAATCGTCAGATTCACCAGGGTTGAAATGAAGGAAAATTGCTAAGGGCAGCCAGAGAGAAAGGTCAGGTCACCCACAAAGGGAAGTTCATCAGACTCACAGCAGATCTCTCAGCAGAAACCCTACAAGCCAGAAGAGAGTGGGGGCCGTATTCAACATCCTTAAAGAAAAGAGCTTTAAACCCAGAATTTTGTATCCAGCCAAGCTAATAAGCTTCCTATGTGAAGAAGAAATAAAATCCTTTATGGATAAGCAATTGCTGAGAGATTTCGCCACCACCAGACCTGCCTTACAAGAACTCCTGAAGGAAGCATTCAACATGGAAACGAACAACCAGTACCAGCCACTCCAAAAACGTACCATTAAAGACCAACGACACAATGAAGAAACTGCGTGAACTAATGGGCAAAACAACTGGTCAGTAACGAAATAGCAGGATCAAATTCAAACATAACAATATTAACCTTAAATGTAAACAGCCTATATTTCCCAATCAAAAGACACAGACTGACAAACTGGGTAAAAATTCAAGGCCCATTGGTGCTGTATTCTGGAGACCCATTTCACGTGGAAAGACACACATAGACACATAATAAAGGGACAGAAGAAGATTTACCAAGCAAATGGAAAGAAAAAAAAAAGGAGGGGTTGTAATCCTAGTCTCTGATAAAACAGACTTTAAACCAACAAAGAACAAAAGAGACAAAGAAGGGCATTACATAATGGTAAAAGGATCAATGCAACAAGAAGAGCTAACTATCCTAACTATGGATGCACCCAATACAGGAACACCCAGATACATAAAGCAAGTTCTTAACGACCTACGAAGTGACTTAGACTCCCACACAATAATAGTGGGAGACTTTAACACTCTACAGTCAATATTAGACAGATCAACGAGACAAAAAATCAACAAGGATATCCAGGACTTGAACGCAGATCTGGACCAAGTAGACCTGACAACTACAGAACTCTCCACCCCAAATCCACAGAATATACATTCTTCTCAGCACCACATCGCACTTACTCTAAAACTGACCAAATAATTGGAAGTAAATCACTCCTCAGCAAAGGCAAAAGAACAGAAATCATAACAAACAGTCTCTCAGACCACAGTGCGATCAAATTAGAACTCAGGATTAAGAAACTCACTCAAAACTGGACAACTACATAGAAACTGAACAACTTGCTCCTGAATGACGACTGGATAAACAATGAAATGAAGGCAGAAATAAAGATGTTCTTCGAAACCAATGAGAATGAAGATACAACAAAGCAGAATCTCTGGGACACATTTAAAGCAGTATCTAGACGGAAATGTATAGCAATAAATGCCCACATAAGAAGCAAGGAAAGATCTAAAAATGACACCCTGTCATCCAAATTGAAAGAGCTAGAAGAACAAGATCAAAAAAATTCAAAAGCTAGCAGAAGACAAGAAATAACTAAGATCAGAGCAGAACTGAAGGAGATACTGACACAAAAAAACCCTTCAAAAAATCAATAAATCCAGTAGCCTGGATTTTTTGAAAAGATCAACAAAATAGACTGCTAACCAGACTAATAGAAAAGAAAATCGAATAGATGCAATAAAAAATGATAAAGAGGATATCACTGCTGATTCCACAGAAATACAAAGTACCATCAGAGATTACGACAAACACCTCTATGCACATAAACCAGTAAATCTAGAAGAAATGGATAAATTCCTGGATATTTACACCCTCCCAAGTCTAAACCAAGAAGAAGTTGAATCCCTGAATAGACCAATAACAAGGTCTGAAGTTAAGGCAGCAATTAATAGACTACCAACCAAAACAAGTCCAGCTCCAGATGGGTTTACAGCCAAATTCCACCTGATGTACAAAGAGGAGCTGGTACCATTGCTTCTGAAACTATTCCAAACAATACAAAAAGAGGGAATCATCCCTAACTCATTTTATAAGACCAGCATCATCCTGATACCAAAACCTGGCAGAGACGCACCCAAAAAAGAAAACGTCAAGCCAATACCCATGATGAACATAGATGCAAAAATCTTCAATAAAATACTGGTTAACCAACTGCAACGGCACATCAAAAAGCTTATCCATGACGATCAAGTAGGCTTCATCCTGGGGATGCAAGGCTGGTTCAACATACGCAAATTTATAAACGTAACCAAAGACATCACATAAACAGAACCAAAGACAAAAACCACATGATCATCTCAATAGATGCAGACAGGGCCTTCGACAAAATCCAATAGCCCTTTATGCAAAAAACTCTCAATGAACAAGTTATCCATGGAATGTATCTCAAAATAATAAAAGCTATTTACGGCAAACATACAGCCAATATCATACTGAATGACTGGAAGCATTCCCTTTGAAATCTGGCACTAGACAAGGATGCCCTCTCTCACCACTCCTATTCAATATAGTATTGGAAGTTCTAGCCAGAGCAATCAGGCAAGAAAAAGAAATAAAGGTATTCTAATAGGAAAGGAGGAAGTCAAATTGTCTCTATTTGCAGATGGCATGATTGTATATTTAGAAGACCCCATTCTCTCAGCCCAAAATCTCCTGAAACTGATAAGCAACTTCAGCAAAGTCTCAGGATACAAAATCAATGTGCAAAAATCACAAGTATTCCTATACACCAATAACAGACTTAAAGAGAGCCAAATCAAGAATGGACTGCCATTCACAATAGCTACAAAGAGAATAAAATACCTAGGAATACAACTAACAAGGAACATAAAGGACCTCTTCAAGGAGAACTAAAACCACTGCTCAACGAAATAAGAGAGGACACAAACAGATGGAGAAAAATTCCATGCTCATGGTTAGGAAGAATCAATACTGTGAAAATGGCCATACTGCCCAAAGTAATTTACAGATTCAATGCTATCCCCAGTAAGCTACCAATGATCTTCTTCACAGAACTGGAAAAAACCACCTCAAACTTCATATGGAACCAAAAGAGAGCCCGCATAGCCAAGTCAATTCTAAGCAAAAAGAACAAAGCTAGAGGCCTCGCACTACTGGATTTCAAACTATACTACAATGCTACAGTAATCAAAGCAGCATGGTACTGGTACCAAAACAGAGATATAGACCAATGGAACAGAACAGAGGCCTCGGAGGAAACACCACACATCTACAACCATCTGATCTTTGAGAAACCTGACAAAAAGAAGCAATGGGGAAAGGACTCCCTGTTTAATAAATGGTGTTGGGAAAACTGGGTAGCAGTGTGCAAAAAGCAGAAACTGGACATCTTCCTGACACCTTACACTAAAATTAACTCCAGATGGATTAAAGACTTAAACATAAGACCTAACACCATAAAAATCCTAGAAGAAAATCTAGGCAAAACCATTCAGCACATAGGCATAGGCAAGGACTTCATGACCAAAACACAAAAAGCATTGGCAACAAAAGCCAAAATAGACAAATGGGACCTAATCAAACTCTACAGCTTCTGCACAGCAAAAGAAACAGTCATTAGAGTGAATCGGCAACCAACAGAATGGGAAACAATTTTTGCAATCTACCCATCTGACAAAGGGCTAATATCCAGAATCTACAAAGAATTAAAACAGATTTACATGAAAAAAACAAACAAGCCCATTCAAAAGTGGGCGAAGGATATGAACAGACACTTTACAAAAGAAGACATACATGAGGCCAACAAACATATGAAAAAATG
>CAUYLG010031904.1:0-46670 GCA_963573385.1 Cacajao melanocephalus
CATGGGAAGAAATGCCAGATATAGGTGAAGGGGAGGAAAGCAGCAAATCACACTGCCACGGGTGTACCTATGCAACAATCTTACATGTTCTTCACATGTACCCCAAAACCTAAAATACAATAAAAATTAAAAAAAAAAAGATGGTAAAAAAAAAGAAAGAAAATAATAATCTGTGGCATAATGGGAAATATTAACTTTTCAAATAAATTATTTTTTAATCTTTAAAAAAAAATAGTAGTCTCTGTTTCAACTCAGGTCCCACTCTTTCTTCTTGATTTTACTTTCTAAAACACTCTGTTAGCTTTAGTTTCCATCATTTTTTCTGAATTTAAAAGGGGGAAGAAAATGTCACTTCTCTACCTCATATCTAAGTACATATACTTTTGTAGAGGTACTGTCTTAGTTTACTTGGGCTGCTATAATAAAGTACCATACACTGGGCAGCTTATAAACAACAGAAATTCATGTGTCACAATTCTGAAGACTGGGAAATCCAAGATTAAGGCATTGAGAGATTCAGTGTTTGGTGAGGCACCTGCTCCCTTTTTTTTTTTTTTACATAGATGGAATCTTCCTGCTATTTATTTGAATGGTGGGAAGGTCAAGGGTCTCTTTGGAGTCTTTTACAAGGGTATGAGTCTCATTTGTGTGGGTCCCACTCTCATGACCTAATCACGTCCCAAAGGCCCACCCCTTAATACCATTACTTGGGGATTAGGATTTCAACATATGAATTTTGGGCAACATAAACATTCAGACCATAGCAGGCATTATAACCATGAAGGATGTAGAGAAAGTTTAAATAGAAACTAAAATAATAAATCTCTCATTTTGATAAGATTGCTAGAAACAGATACAGAAATCTTGGTTTAGGGAAAGCAAGAAACCTAGCAGAAATCTTGGCCTTTCCAACAAGGATTATGAGCTACCTCCTGCAAGAAAAGGATAGACTCCAAGGATAGTCTTTAAATAATATACATTTGAATGAAAGGGCAGAATTGAAAATTCTACAAAAACAGAATTGTCATTGAAAATTCAGATTACCAAAGTGTTATTAGTACTGAGAAATAGCTCATAATTGTCAAAGAAAATGCTGTATACCAACCACGTGTATCTTTGAAAGCATACAAGCAAAAAATAAAATGAGATAGTGCAAATTAACATGAATATGTTTTATCATGCTTCATTCAAATATTTATAGAAAATGTAGGAAAAAGCATCTCTCAATATAAAAAATGTTTCACTGTATAGTAGCATAACAGGTATGTGTAAAATGGTACATTTTCCCTTACAAATAATCTCAGGAGGAGATCCCTAACTGAAAACTAAATACTAGAGAATCGTTGATCAAAAGACAGATAAAGAGAAAAATAATCACTATTCATGTATTAAACCTCAACAAATAAATACACTTCTTATTCATCAATTCTTATTTTGGATCTTGCTTGTAACATCTGCATAGTTTAAATTTTAATGTAAAGAGGTGATTAAGTTGAATCATAAGACAAAATATATCATAAAATGGAATCTCTTTTAGCTATTACAGAGTCATCATAACATTTCAGAAATCTATATCTACACTAATATTCCTAATGACACTACCCAAAATTTCTTTCTTTCTTTTTCTTTATTAAACTTTCATTTATCAGGTAAGAAATAGGCCCACAAAAGTCTGAGTGTGAACTGCATGATAAGAGAAAGGTCTTGCTCACTGTTATATCTAATACATAACAGAATGCCTGGCCTGACCGGTAGAATTCATAGGTTCTCAATAAATGGTTGAAACTGTAGCCTGAGCAGCAAGGATATCCTTGTTAGGAGTAATGTGGTAGAGTGGGTGGGAGCTGTTGGGAATTATGTTGAAGTGGGAATGATGATGAAAAATGGAGATTGAGTCTAATCTAGTGATGCCTAAGATGCATCAAACTTCACAATCACCTAGAGAAGGAGAGAGAGAGAGAGAGAAAGAGAGAGAGAGAGAGACAAAATATAATTAGGCTTTTCTATAGACTTACTAATATATAGTCCCTAGAATGTGAAGTGTGGGATTCTGCATATTACTAAGATTTCCAGGTGATTCTGATTATAAGTCGGGTTTAGAAACCATGTTTTAAGACAGCTGTGTGCAGCAGAGACCATTTTTGCCACAGGCTTTCTACAAGATTGTCCAGTGCAATTGGTACACATTTAGCAACAGAGTAGGTAGTATCCAGATCCAGCAAAAATTGAGTATTTGAAGAATCAGATGCCTGCTCTTTAATTATGATATATCATACCATGTGGAAGACATTATTCTTATTTTGCAAATAAGGAAAACATGACCTTATAGCTATGAGTTTTGTACTGTTTTATCATTTTCTCCAAGTAAAACATTTGGATGTAACAGATGTATGGTTAGCACTCAAGAACCGTAAACCCTAGCCTGATGCAATTCCTCTTTCTTTATAATGTGTTCCAAAAGTTTCAGATCAAGGTAGATGAATAATCTTCAAAAGCTATAAAGCAACATATAAATTATGAAAATATTATTAATTTTGTGAGAATTCACATTAAATGTGTGAAATTACTTCTAAGTATAAAAGAAAGAGATACACTAGAAGTGTTCACGATCAATGAGTAAAATATATCTAATTTATTGGAGTCAAATATAATAACCCTTATTTAACAATAAGGCCTGTAAATTCAAACTAAAAACTAATAAACTACATGCAGAAATTATAATTGATTCTGTTTCTATGGTTATATAAAAATAACAAAAGAGCATTTGTTATGGAAAGTAAATTTTTCTTTTTGAAAAGGCGACTAGAAAGGTCTCAGAATCACCCTTCTGCCGTGATTGTAAGTCTCCTTAGGCCTCCCCAGCCATGCCTTCTGTAAGGCCTGTGGAACTGTGAGTCAATTAAATCTCTTTTCTTTATAAGTTACCCAATTTCAGGTAGCTTTTTATAGCACTTTGAATAATACAAAGTTGAACAAAAATAAGTTGAACATAAATAAGCAATCACTCTAGTACCATAGGGTGAGTGTGGACTATTCTTCCACACTCTTGGTGCCAATCTCAGAACCAATTAAGAGACTGACAGGCAAGGGCTATGGAGCAAAGAAGAAAGCGTCATCTCCAGTCAGGGGCAGCTAGTTAACCTTTATCTGATCTTCAGTCAAAAGTTTTGATGAGAAAGGAGCAAACAGATAACAGGACTCCCTCCCACCGCTGGACGAACTAATGGAAAAGTCCTATGAAGCCTAGAGAGTGTTAGACCCAGGGCCTTTATCCAATCTATTTCAATATCTTAACAAATAATTACACTCAATAGAACATCTGTTTGCATTGATATGATATACAAATAATTTTAATGAGTCAAAACTTTGTCTACTGAGCCAGTTGTGGAATGAAATCTGATTATCCTAACCAGCACACAGAAACTTGGATTTTTTATTAATAATTATTAATACATTAGAAATTTAATCAGATTTGGTACAATATTATTTTTGCTTTTAATCAAACATTGGCTATTTAGGATCAGGAAAAAAATCACCTAATACATTAAATTAATATTAGTTTATTTTTAGTAGTTTTTATAGTTTTAATTTTTAAATTTAATTTATAAATGCATTTTTATCAATAGTTATATAAGAAGCCAGAAAAAAGAATTGACATCTAAATACATGACATTATAAAGTTTACAGTTTAGCACTGGGAATCTCTGAGAAATTTTCCTATGAAGGAGAAAGGAAAACTCCATTCCTAAGAGTTATTTGCATTTTAACAATGTGCCATCAGAGACCAAAAGTTCTTCAAGAATCAAAGAAACGACATTCCAAATTTGCAAATGCAGCTACTCATAGATAAAGAGACAACTATAACACCAACCATAAGCAAAATATGGCTTATGGGTCACCATCCAATCTGATGCACACAAGTCCCAGTACTCCACACTGGGAGGTAGGAGAGTGTGTGTGTGTGTGTGTGTGTGTGTGTATGTGTGTATGAATAAAACTGTTAGAAACATAATAGAACATAGAATATAGACATTTTTAATCAGCTACTTTATGTAAGCAAGTAAACAATGTACGTTTTCAAAATAGTAAGAAAAACATCTATCAAGATAACAGTAAAAAAATAACAATAATAAATTAAGAGCACACTATCACCACTTCATGCCATGCACAAATGCTGTTGCCTAGGGATTCGTTCACTGAAACTCCTCAGAAGAGTTTGGAAAGTCAAGGATTAATAATCACAGACACCAGCTGGGCGCAATGGCTCAAGCCTGTAATCCCAACACTTTGGGAGGCCAAGGGGGGCAATCACTTGAGATTAGCAGTCTGAGGCCAGCCTGGCCAACATGGTGAAACCCCATCTCTACTAAAAATACAAAAATTAGCCAGGTGTGGTGGTGTGCACCTGTAGTCTCAGCTACTCAAGAGGCTGAGACAGGAGATTTGCTTGAACCTGGGAGGCTGAGGTTGCAGTGAGATAAGATCCTGTCACTGCACTCCAGCCTGGGCAACAGAGCAAGACTCTGTCTCAAAAAAATAAAATATAATAATAATCCCAGATACCAGTGTCATGTGACCACACTTTGGCCATATCAAACAAGTTGATTTAGGCCTCAAGGTGGATTCAAAATATTTGTGTTTTTCATTTTAGTGTCTGCAATCTAATGATGCTGACATTATTGATGTATAGAATATGTCTCTACTTCACATTGGAATATGCTTTCTGAAATCTAATTATCGTCTTCGTTTTTTTTTTTTCTATATACTGAGATCTCTATTTCTTAACTTTCTACTGTTATTTTATTAGGCAAAGACACTTAGGCCATCTATGAAGATAGGATATATGATACAAATAACTGAATTTGTTCTTTAAAGACTCTAATAACAGGGTTTTTGTTATTTGTTATAGTTTTTATTGCTGCAACTACTACTTAATTTTGAATTCAAGGTGCTTCTTTTATTTTGCAGTTACACTTTATGATGTTCTTTCACTGTAATAAATCTTACGAACCAGCTTATGTACACTTTTTTTTATGCTTGGGTGCTTTGTTTTAAATTCAACTTTTAAGTCTGCTAGTAAATAGAAAATAATATTAGTAATTTCTTATACCCATAATTGTAATAATGTGGATTAATGGTGAAGAGTTCAGGCTTTAAATGGTGTTCAAACACATTGGCACCATCAGTGGCTAGCTGTGAGATCATGAAAATGTTGCTGAATTTATAATCTCAGTTTTCTTAGCTTTAAAGTTTTTAATTTAAAAATAATAGTGCCTATTTCACAGCATTGTGAGAATTGAAAATTCACACAAAAAAGTTAGCACTTGCTTGGTGCAATTCATCTTACAATTGATTCCACATTCATAAGAAATCACAGCATTTGGTGAGATGTAGTAAGGGGTCATCAAGTACTAATCAACTATTGATTGCTGTGCTCTAGAAGAAAAATAGAAGTGTCGGCAATATATAACAAACCATTTCCAACCCATTTTAAGTGAATCATGGAATATATTGCATAATTTCATTACTAGTTACTCAGGTTTCCTAGTTTATGTTTCCTACACACTGGTAGCCAAGGGTAGCCTATGGACCAAGTGGAAGAGATCTCACCTTTCCTTATCATTATTATTAAAGTATTCATTCTGTATTCACAGTGTACATGATGCACAAATGAAACAGAAAAAGTCAGTAAATATATGAGGATTATTATTTTATCTGATCTTAGGGCAAATTTACCTGTGTAAATCATTATGTGTCGCCATGACAATGGACTGTAAAAACTGGTGTGAAATAATTGCTACCAATGCCACCTTTTTAAAGTGAAAGCATAATGATAGTAATTTAAACTACTGTCATTGCTAATCATTACGATTTATTCTAATCATTAAGTAGGTGTTTTAAACTTTCTATATAAAATAAGATTGCATAAAGAGGGGTAGCTAAACTAGTCATATTTTTGTTTTGGAATTCAGAAAAACATTTTAAAAGATAATAGAAATGCTGCCACATAAAATTAGGTACATAATTTATACAAAAGGCACCAAATCCAGGAGTGTGGTTTTAAAGAATGTATTACAGGAATTAAAAAGTGAATCATTTTCAGTTTCTCAAGTCTCTGTCAAATGTTGTGTTTCCCTCAATGAAGATTAACTCTTCAATGCCAAAGTAGTATTCCAGTATTATTGCAAATGCCAGGAAATCCATATACAGACTCATTTTTCATTAGCAGTTGAATGTGTAAATTAAAGAGGAGAGTGAATACCACCTTAATTAGCCAAGTTAAATTGTTTATCTAAATAGCTTAAGTCAGTCTCCATTCCCAAGTGAATTAGACCACAGCTGCATGTAAAGATACCTAATTTTGCATTTTCCCACCCTTATCCAAACATTCCTTTCTCTTAAACGCACCCTGAGTCAAAGTTGAACTAGTTGATCTGCAAATTAGAACACCCTAACATATGTGAAAAGCAGATTTGATGTATTTCGGGTACCTATCTGTGAAAAAAAGTATCTTAGCTTCAGTTATTAAACAAGAGGAATGTGAAAAGTCATCTGCCTAAAGAACATTTATTATTTTAATTGGTTTACTTCTAAGAAATACCAAAATTTAGTTAATAAGTGTAAGTAAGGCCTTCACTTACTTGAAAAAATCAAAATGGACTATTTGCCTAAGATTAAGCAGACATTCTTACCTATCTGATTCTTATTTTACTGTACAAAGGAAAGTACATTTTTAAGATTTTAAACACACACAAAAAGCTTCAACAGGATACTGGCTCTTTTGCACTCTTATTCTATGGATTTTCTAAGGAATAATATTCCCTAAGTGTCGGGTGTGGGACTAGGAGATGCAATTTTAAATGCAATTTTGTTTTGTTAAAACAGCGATTTTCCTATATTTTTCCAAGCCTCACAACTCAGTCCGTTTTAACTCTATTTACTCTTCTTCCCAGGTACACACTCTCTCCCTTTCTGCCTCTCCACCCCTAGCCTTTCCTTGTGTCCTTTCGCCAGCAGGTGCACCTCGGGCACATCTTGTCTCCCCGCCCCTCTCCACGGCTTTTCCACGCTACCCACAGCTACCTGTGCTCTTACCTGTCGGCACTGAGGGCAGTGAGAGTGAACACAGAAACCCCCACGGAAGTGAGCTGGATGACCGGGATCAGTTTGCAGCCCACCTTGCCGAACATCCACTCGTCGAAGAAATAGCGCGAGGCGTCCACCGGGACGCAGGTGAGCAGCAGCAGCAAGTCCCCGGCAGCCAGGTTAGAGATGAAGATGTTAGGGACGCTCCTCATGGCGCTGTTGGTGATGAAGATCTTCACCAGCATGATATTGCCCAGCAAGCCCACGGTAATGATGAGCAGGTAGAGGGACGGAATCACACAGCGGATCACCAACTCCGCGGTGGTCCAGTCCGAGGCCGGCGAGAAATCCCTTTCCCACCCCTCGGGAACATAACCGCTCTCATTCGCGCCTGTGGTCACCGAGAGGTTGGAAAGAGACTTGGGGGGCATGATCTCCTTTCCAGCAGAGTTTGCTGGAGTTTTCACGCGCTCGGGTGCCCTGAGGACTGAACGCACACGATTTGGGTTTAATCGATGTCCCTCCCTCTCGCCCCTGTAAGTTTACTGCCTGCAGGACGCGCGTCAGAGCGCCCCGTCCGTAAGAGTTCAGGACCTGGGGAGAGGATCCGTCCACACACTCGGGCGCTCCACTTCTAGAGGGGTATTCGGCTCCGGCTAACTCTGAATTTAATTAAAAAAAAAAAAAAGCAGTTGCGTCTTTGTTCAGTGTTCAGTGGCTTGTTCTCGCGGTTAGCCAGCAGAAAACAGCCTTTCAGGAACAAGGAGCTGTCCCTCGGGGATCAGTAGACGCACCTGCCGGACTGTTCCTCCAGAGTAGAAGTCATCCTGGCGCTGTCCAGCGGGCTGCGGCTGAAATCCTGGGAATTAGCGCGGGGCCGCCATCAACGTGCTTTTCCTGCAGCTTTGCTCTTGTTTGTGAAGTTCCTGTTTTATTGCGTGGAACTGGAGGGGAGCTCAGTCCTGTGTGTGTGTGTGTGTGTGTGTGTGTGCGCGCGCGCGTGTGTCCCTATATACATCCATCCTTACCCGCCTCCAAGCGGGAGGAGCCCCAGGCAAGAAGTTTGGAATCTCTGAGGATTTAAGGGCTGAGCTGGCAAGTCCCTAATGCTGAAACATAGAATTTAGGGGGAAAAATGAGTGCCAAAGAATGAAGTTCATAAATGAAATCCTCTCGCTACTATTCTGATTATCTACTTTTCTTACCTTACATGTGAAAATTATTTCCTATAGTTGGCATATTATGTTTAAATTTATATTGTATTGAATTATAACATGTATAATGTACACACTTCTTAATCGTCCTGCTTAATATAACCAGCATTCAGAGCCCGCAATCTAACCACTATCTCCCAAAATAACCACTATGGCTTGTTAATAGATTACTGTGTCTCCTATTGAGCATCGTATAAATGGAATCATTCAGCATACACTCTTGTGTCTAGGTTCTTTCACTCGACACCATATGTGTGATCCACTCATGCTTTCTCAGGTTGCATTTTTCATTACTGTATACTACATCATTTTATAAATATACCACTGTTTATTTAGCTATTCTATATTGATTAACATTTGGATTCCTTACAATTTTAGCCAACCTGAATAATGTTTCTATGAACATTTTTTTTTTTTTTAAATACAGTTTCGCTCTTGTTGCGGAGGCTGGAGTGCAATGGCACGGTCTCAGCTCATCACAATCTCCGCCTCCCATGTTCAAATGATTCTCCTGTCTCATCCTTCTGAGAACATTCTTTTACAGGTGTACAGGTGAATATTTGAATAAATACCAGGTGTGGATTTGCCAAGTTGTAGTACTTGAGTATGTTCAGCTTTACTGGAAACTGACAATTTTTCAAAATGAATTACTGACTTATTCTTTTGGAACCTTGCTTGACAATATCTATTAAGGCTGAGTGTATGCACGCTTATGATTAATGCCACTCCTAGACACATATTCAATAAACATCTCATATGCTGTTTAAAATAGGTTGTCCCTAAGAACAAAACAGTTTCCCAAATCACCAACATCTGAGTCTAATGTAATCAGAAATAGTGGCTCAGTTCTGGAGCTAAAGAACACTCTTCACTAGGAAAAACATTTAGCTAGTTGTTATTAAAGGATAAAATTGTATAATAACAATGTAACTAGCCAAGGACTACTTATGATGATCTAGCCATAAACTGATAAAATGTGCATATGTGCAACGTCATTTATAAATTAAGCAACTTTTCCAGATATTACCCACCAAGAGCAGTATCTCATCATAATTGAATTAGACAAGGTAAACATTTGTATTGTAATCAATTTTTAGTTTTATGTTTTCTAACTCAAATAAAAGTCTTTATTGTACTTTTATAGAATTTCACTACTTAAAATAATTCATTATAAAATTAGGATTAGTTAATAGAATGTTTATATATTTGATTGTATAAATATTCTATTTATATTTATAAAAATTATATCCATATACATAGAGGAAGGAGAGAGAAAGAGCAAAAGAAAGCAGGAAAATTAATATTACATATAGGTTGAGAAATGTCTGTAGGAATTTTATCTCCAAAGTTAGTTTTCTTTTTAACAACCAATCTTACAATACAAAATAAATTACTAAAGCAATCTTCTAACTATGAGATGTCCGAAACTCAAACTGCAACTATGCCGTTTTAATATATTTTATATAAATATATATTGAAATTTAAATTACTGCATGAATTTTTACATTCTTCTCTGATTGTGTCTGTGTGTTCCTAATCATTTAGATGAGGAAAAATGTTCAGTCTAAAAGCTAGATTAATAAATATCCAATTATGAGGCACTGTAGAAGCAAAGCAACCAGATTGAATTTTCTCCATTTTAAGTAAATCCACATGTATTTGCTAAAGATTTCTGTTCATAGGAGTGAAGAATATAATGAATATTTTAATAATGATGATTTTATTGATACTTTACTGAAATGTTATAAAGTTATTATCATAATGCATTATTTAGATTCATCACAAAATTATGTATAGGAAAGAGTACTGTCTTATATTTATAGAATGCATATACATCAAAAGTAAACATCTACTGAAATGAAATGCTATTTGTTTCTTTATATTTTGAGACAGGGTCTTGCTCTGTCACTCAGACTGGAGTGTGGTGGCATGAACATGGCTCTCTATAACCTCAACATCCTTTACTCAAGCAATTCTCCTGCCTCACCTTTCCCATGTAGCTTGGACTACAGGTGTGCCCTACCATGTCTGGATAACTTTTTACATTTTGTGTAGAGATGGAGTCTCACTTTGTTGCCCAGGGTTGGTCTCAAATTCTTGGGCTCAAGCAATCCTCTTGCCTCACCCTCCCAAATTGCTATAATTATAGGTATGAGCCACTGCACCAAGCCATAAAAACCTTTTCATTGTATTCAATGTGACATATACCATATTAGGTTCCTTAGACTCATATACTTAATGTTTATCAATATTCTTGGATAAAAGTATTTGAGTCTTAATTTACACATGATTCAAAGAGACAAGATAAATTGGTTAATTTCAAAGAGGTCTCATAAAACTGCATTTTGAAATTTATTGTACTTGGAATAAGTCTTATGTCTCCTTGTTTCTAGAAAAAACAATTGTGAGAAAAAAATGTGGTTTCTGTAAGTATACACATTTAATCTTGAAGTATTTAATGTTTATTAATACACACTGTATATTTTATTGCCCTAATACAAGAACTATTCAGAACCATACTGATGCTGTTTCAAATTCACTGACATGAGTATTATTGTTGTAAGTGTGTATGAGGAATTTAAAATTTAAACAGATTTTGTAATCCTCACCTGCTTCAATGTATCTATCCTTCAGTGCATTATGAAAAAATATAAAATATCATACTTATGGAGACTTTTTATAGATTTTTCTTAAGATCATGACCAAGGCAAGTATACCCACTATTATCATTGTTATTTAACACAAAAGAGGTGATTCCAACTAATGCAATAACAACAGATATTGAAAGAAAAGAATAAAATTTGAGAGAAAGGAGATACTAATACAAAGATACAATATTAAAATCAGAGTGGAATTGGCAAAAGAACAGAAAAAAACATCAGTGGAAAAGAATAGAAAGTTCAAAGGCAGTTGCATCTAGATAAGGAAACAAAATTCAAATGTGTGTTGAAACAAATGAACACAGAAAAATATAAATTACTTACTAGATACTACTGGAAAAACTGGTTCACAGACAAGAAGAATAAAATGATAGTATTGCAATTCTAGTGCATTAATGGTCACAGTATGAAAAAGTTATTTGGGGAAGATAATGGAAGAAAATCTTAAAGAATATATATGAGACCATGGGGGTAGGAAGTGATTTTACTTCAAGTCAAGATGGAATAACAGAGAATACATCATAAAAATCAAAACCAGACGAAACATCTTATACAGTAGTTTTTAGACACTGGCAACACAAAAGAGGCAGCACAAAACAGTGATCCCTAAGACAGCGTTAACAGATGAGATGAGCACTAACATTGTTCTATCTAACTGCTAGAGAAAGAGTTTTCAGCCCATGCACAAGGATAAGGGATCCACATTGAGCCTGGTGGTCTCTCTTACTTGAAGAGATGGAATTGGAATCAGCAGAACAGAGAAAAGAGAGTCATATAGAGAAAGAACTCAGGAGATTCACAGAATTTCCCCTTGAGTTTTCAGCTAAATACATGTTTCTATCTGCATGTGGGAAAATTAACCAACTCTCAGGAAAATGTCTACCCAAAGGGGGTCAATTGGTGACTTAAAGAAGTTATATTCCTACCAGCCAGAGTATAACAACCTTGTAAAACACATAGTTTCAGAAGTGTATTGTTCTGTAGTTAGGAAAAATTAACCATAGACCAAAGGCTTCTCTGATCTTGCCTTCAAAGTTTAAGAGCAAGGATTCAAATAGTAAAACTAGTTCTAAGAAACCTGATGGTATCTTAGAACAAACCTTAAGAATATTTAAAGTACCAATGCTCCTTGTTTTATATCTGGGCTACATGCCAATAAATGTGTCATAAATTGAAAATATCCTAAGTGGAAAATGCATTTAATACCCTAACAACCTACCATAAATAAAGTCAAAAAACCGTTAGTCAAATCATTGTAAGTGCAGATGCTCTTCAACTTAAGATGAGGCTATGTCCTGATAAACCCATTGTTAAGGTCAAAATATTGTAAGTTGCACTATATTAAGATGGTGGTTGTCTATAATGTTTTAACTACGTAGAACCCAGCAACGTAAAAAAAAATCTGGCTGGCATGGACTTGGAAATTACCAACCATGAAAATTAGCAGGTAACTACATCTAAAAATAAACACAAAAACCAGTTAATTGAAACTAAATCAATAATGGCACAGATGACATATAAGTAGATAAGAACATGAGAAATTTAAAACAAGACTCTATTCCATGTGTTGAAGAAGGAAGTTGCATATTAAGGAGAGACATGAAAAATATAAAAAGACATACATTAAATTTCTACAGAAGAAAAAAGTCATAAAAATAAACTTCATATAATTAACAGCAGAAAAAAACACTGCAGGAGAAAAGATAAGTGAACTTCTCAATGTAGCAGTAGACAGTATCCAAAACAAAATATAGAGAGAAAAAGGCTGGGGAAAAAATGAACAAAAAGTATACTCTGGGAAACTTGAAGTGGCCCAATATAGCTATAGCTAGATCCCCAAAGGACAGGAAAAAAAAATAACAGAAGAAAAAAGTATTTGAAGAAATAACAGCCCCCAATTTTTCATAGTTAATGAAAGCTAAACCCTTCATATCCAAGAGGATCAGCAAATCCCAGGCAGAAGAAACACAAAGAAAAATCTGCCAAGATGAGAAACTAGAAACTATTTTGCTAACAGCAGGAACAAAGAAAGGATGTATGCTCTCACCATTCCTTTTCAGTTTTGTACTGGAAGTTCTCATCAATGCAGTAAGACAAGAAAAGTACATAAAGTATACATTGATTAGGAAGGAAGAAATAAAACTGTCTTTGTTAACAAATGACATGATTGTCTACTAAAAAATCTGAAAGAATCAACAAAAGACTCTTGCAAATAATAAGTAACCGTGATGAGGTTGCCAAATAAAAATTAATATACAAAAGTAAATCACTTTCTTATATACCATCAATTACTAAGTGGAATTTGACACTGAAAACACTAAAACATTTACAGTCACCATTATATATGAAGTACTTAGATGATAGATCTTAGTGGTACTTAGACTATAGTAGTTAGACTGTGGTACTTAGATCTATAGGAAAATTCAAAAACTGAAGAAAATTGGAGAACTAAGTAAATAGAAAGATATTTCATATTCATGGACAGGAACACTCAAGTTTTTATTATCAAGTTGTAAGTTCTTTTCACCTTCATCTATAGGTTCAATGCTATCTTAGTCATAATCCCAGAAAGGTAATTTGTGGATATCAGCAAAGTGATGATAACATTTACATGGACAGGCAAGAGACTCAGAATAGCCAACATAATTTTAAAGGAGAAGAACAAAGTTGGAAGACTGACCCTAGCTTATTTCAATACTTATTATAAAACTACAGTAATCAAAAGAGTATGGATATTAATAAAATAACAGACAAATACATCAATGGAACAGACCAGAGAACCCAGAAATGGACCCACATAAATACAGCCAACTGTTCTTTGACAAGGAACCAAAGGCCAAACAATGAAACAAAGATTAGTCCTTTCAACAAATGGTGCTGGAACAACAGGGTGTCCTTAAGCAAAAGAAATAAATCTAGACATAGACTTTACACCATACACAAAAATTCACAAAAAATAGATCATAGACCTACATGTAAACCACGAAAATTATAAAATTCCTAGAAGATCACATCAAAGAAAATCTAGATTAACTTGTGTATTCATCTGTTTTCACACTGCTATAAATAACTAACTGAGACTAGGTAATTTATAAAGAAAAGAGGTTTAATTGACTTACAGTTCCACATGACTGTGGAAGCATGACTGAGAGGCCTCAGGAAACTCACAGTCATGTTGTAAGGAAAAGGGGAGGCAAACAACTTCTTCATATGGTGGCAAAAAAGACAGAGAGTGAAGGGGAAGTGCCACACACTTTCAAACAAGCAGATCTTGTGAGAACTCACTCACTATCACGAGAACAGCAAAGGGGAAGTCTGCCCCATGATTCAATCATCTCCAACCAGGCCCCTCCCCTGAAATGTGCAGATTACAATTCGAGATGAGATTTTGCTGGGGACATAGAGCCAAACCATATCAACTTGGGTATATAAATGATTTTTAAGATAAACAAAACTGAAGAAATAATCCATGAAAAAAAATGATCAGCTGTACTTAGTCACTTATTCAAAAGATTCTGCTTTGCAAATGACACTGTCAAGACAATAAGCAGGCTAAAGACTACCTTGTGGAAGTCAGTGTGATGATTCCTCAAGAATCTAGAAATAGAAATTCCATTTGACCCAGCAATCCCATTACTGAGTATATAGCCAAAGGATTATAAATCATTCTATTATAAGGACACATGCACACATATGTTCATTGCAGCACTGTTTACAATAACAAAGACTTGGAACCAACCGAAATGCCATAGACGATAGACTGGACAAGGAAATGTGGCACATATACACCATGAAATACTATGCAGCCATAAAAAACTATGAGTTCGTGTCCTTTGCAGGGAAATGGATGAACCTGGAAACCATCATTCTCAGCAAACTGACACAGGAACAGAGAATCAAACACCACATGTTCTCACTCATAGGCGGGTGTTGAACAATGAGAACACATGGACACAGGGAGGGGAGCATCACACACTGAGGTCTGTGGTGGGGACTAGAGGAGGGACAGTTGAGGGTAGGGAGTTGGGGAGGGATAGCAGGGGAAGAAATGCCAGATATAGGTGATGGGGATGGAGGCAGCAAACCACATTGCCATGTATGTACCTATACAACAATCCTGCATGTTCTTTACATGTACCCTAGAACCTAAAATACAACCATATATAATATATATATATTTATATATATATTATATATATTATAAATATATATATTATATATATTATAAATATATATAATATATATATTATAAATATATATATACACACACAAAAAAAAGACTAAGATTTATGATCCAACATGTACAAGTATCACAAAGAACTCTTACAACTCAAGATATCCTAAATACACAAAGAATTTTTAAAATTCATCAGTAAAAAAATTAAAATCCAATGAAAGAAATGACTAAAACGCCTTAACACACATCTCACCAAAGAAGATACGCAAGTGTAAATAAGCATATGAAAAGTTGCTTACATCATGTCATTAGGTAATTGCAAATTAAGACAAGATACCCCTATACATTTATTAGAATGGCACAACATTGCAACTTTATTCAAAACACTGCCAACTTTAAATGCTGAGCAGGATGTGGAACAACAGGAATTCTCATTCATCGATGGTGAAATTGCAAAATTTGGAAGACAGTTTGGCAGTTTCTTATAAAGTTAAAGATATTTTTACTATGCTACTCATCAATCACATTCCTTCCTGTTTACCCAAGAGTTGAAAACATGTCCACACAAAAACAAGCACATGGATGTTTATAACAGCGTTATTCATAATTGCCACAAGTTGGAATAAAAGATGTCCGTTACTAGGTAAATGAATAAATAAACTGTGGTACAACCAGCTGATGGGGTACTATTCAGCACTAAGAAAAATGTATGTTGTTGATTGAACTAAGTCAATCTGAAAAGGCTGCATACTGTATGATTTCAACTATATGGCATTCTGGAAAAAGTCAAACTACAGGGACAGTAATAAGTGCTTTCCAGGGGAAGGGAGGAAGAAAGGATAAATGTATGAATTGCAGAGGATTTTGCAGTAGTAAAACTACTCGGTATGATACTATAATTGCAGAAATATGTAATTATACATGGGTTCAAACCCAGAGAATGTACAACAGTAAGATTGAACCCTAATGTAATCTGTGGCTGAGTGACAATAATGTCTCAGTATAGGTTTAGGTTTACCTAAGTGTAACAAATGTGCCACTCTAATGAGGAAAGTTGACAACGGGAGGCTATGTATGTGTGAGGGTAGAGGGTATAGGAGACATAACTAAACTGCCTTCTTAATTTTGCTGTGTCAAAGCAGTTTTTACTTTCTTAGTCCTTTCAGACAGCTATAATAAAATACTATAAATTGGGTAGCTTATAAAAAAAAGAACTTTATTTTCCACAGTTCTGTTAAAAGAAAATTCTTAGCCAAATTAAATTTAACAGAGTTTAAATGAGCAGAGAACAATTTACAAATTGGGCAGCCTCCAGAGCCATAGTAGGCTCAAAGAGACTCCAGTGCAGCCATGTGCTGGAAGGAGATTTATGGACAGAAAAAGGAAAGTGATATACAGAAAACAGAAGTGAAGTAAAGAAACAACCAGATTGATTCTAGTTCAGCATTTGCCTTATTTGAACATGGTTTGAATAATTGGTCCCCTCTGATTGGATCAGTCTCAGTGATTAACACAAGAGCAGGTTACAGTCTATTTACACTTGTATTCTCAATTTTGAGAGGATGACTAAAATTTTAGACATTGATGTCACTAGCACCATGATAAATGTACTTATTTGGTCTCAAAACACACTGGGAAATAGCCGAACAGTGGATTTTTTAAGGTGAGAACAAGGACTTCAGATTAATTTATTCGTAGGGTTTAGGGTAGAGAGTAGCTCCTTATGGTGGAATCGCCTGTTTACAGGAGAAAAACAAAACTTGGTTTTAGGATCTATCATTTTCTTTAAGATCTTAGTTTGATTAGGTCAGATTTAGCATAAGTGACTCTAATTTGGTTTAAAATGGTCTGTTGGGGCCTAGTGAATGAGCTCAATCCAAAACAATGGCCTGTCATAATTTTGCTTAAAAATAACCCTCTTTGGTCAAGTTCTCACTTAGGTGAGAGTATGACCAAAACTTCAGGCTTTAGCACCACTCTCAATTACCATCACTTTGGGTTTCTGGTCTCAGCACATCATTTATAGGTTACAGTACCCTCATGGTCACAAATTTTTTTCAGCTCTTGTCATTCCAGTTGAAGACAGATCATTTGACACTCTAAGGTGGCTGCATGCAAACATTTAAAACTTTTAAGAGAATACAGTGCACCAGGAATACTACTATTATGACTATCAGGAATAATACCAAGAGCTTGTACACTCCTTAGCCAGGGTTCTCATGAGCCAAACCAACTAAAATCAAATACATCAAAGAATGAGCTAAACAGTCTGCTTGCTTTAACAAAGCAGCCTATTCATTGATCCCCTACAACAGAATCTCTATAATACCCAATTTATTTCTCCATGGGAAACGAGAAGTACAAGCAACTGCACAGATACTTCTCTGTTTAGCCAGTAAGTAATTTAGAGCAATTCTATTATGTAGCATAACTTTCACAAGAGAATTTAAAGTCTGTTCTGCAACCATACTCTTTAGAGTAGAATGAGCTATAAAGTCTATCATTGCCTCATTTACTCAAAACCACAGAAAAAGAGACATAACAAATTATGCCCATCTAGAAGAGCTAAAGCCTCCTAACAATGTTCTCTTTAACCTGTGATGTAGGTTAAGAGGAGACCTATTATGTAGGTTAAAAGGAGTGAATCAGTGTTTGCTTCTGACTGATTATTAGACAACAAATATACCATTAAAACTTCTCACCTATGTTGGACCTTCATCTTCCATTGATCAAGGCATAAGATTGTCCATGTATAAGGCTGGCTGTAAAATTCTTCACAAATAAAAATAGACCCCATGAATGTACACAACAGACCCCCTTTTCAGTTCTATTCATCAAAGAGACATAAGCAAGGGAAAAAATGGAATGATAAGAGTCACATAATAGGAGAGAAATCTTGATCCATGTTCTTGGGGAAGAGTTGTCCATATCAAAGATGTCATCTGTTTCTGGGGAGGAACTTCCCTGGTTAGGTTTACCTTAAGGTTTTCAATGGGTGTACAGTTCCAAGAGTGCAGGGGGCTATGTGAGTTGTGAGATTATGAGCCCAAGTTTCAAGGTACCAAAATTTTGCTACAATGTGTGCACAATGTTAGTCTTTCTCTGACATTCTGAGAAGACCATGGAGTCCAATCTTTGGGTTCTAGATTATAAAGGGGTTGATTATCCCCAGTCAGTAGACCATGAAATGCATTCATTACCTGATGGAAATATACTTTGGCATAATGAGCTACTATTATAACAACAGCCCTCTTGTATGTAGAAGCTTTTAGAAAACCAGAAAGTATGCATTACAAATTACAATTGAATGAATTCCTTCTATAAATGTTTAAATGGCCCATCAGGTAGCAGAAATGTACCTAAAGTTTTCAAACCCAGAAATGAGTTTGATAACAAACCATTGGTCAACTATTTGAGCAATTTAGAATAGTCGCCAAAATAATATATCTATTTTAATTTGGATAATTTTATTTATTCCATGATGGGTTATGAAATATAGAGGCTTCTACTAACAAATACTTTAAGGACTCAGGATGAGGTGGCTGTCCCGAATTTTCATGAATCCATTCTTAATACTGGACTTACATTCTCTTAAATACCATTATTTCTCCAATACATGCTCATAGCACTGATAACTGATGGGTTATCATAGGCAATTTGACTTGGACCATGGAGTTCATTCAAATTGTATATCTTAATATTTCAGGACTGACTGATTTATTATGAAAATCTCACAAAGTATTTTCTTGGTATTTAGTTAATGTTTGTCCTGCTTGGGTTAGCCATTTTATAAACCAATCAATTAATCTTTTCATTAAAGTATTGAAAATGCTAACCCAGTATGAATCATATAATAATAAAGTTATCAGAAGCTTGTATTCAAGAGTGCTTCTCAGGGTTCTTTCCATACTTTCATGAACCTCCTTAAAGATACCGTACTCTAGGATTTCGTGTGCTTGTCAAATTTTCAGAAACTGCATCAGAATTAAGCAATTAACTGTGGAATAAAACTGACATGGAGTCGCATTATGTTAGCCAGGTTGGTTTGAACCCCTGGCCTTAAGGATTTCTCCCACCTTGGCCTCTCAAAGTTCTGGGTTTACAGGCATGAGCCACGACACCCAGCATAAATGGTCATAAAGACACAACTGACAAGGAAATTTGGTCATTTCTGTGGCCTGCAATAACTAAGCATAACCATTATTATGGTTGATAGCATATATCTAAACATAGTAGAATTTCAGAAATCTTACACAATTTTGGAACATATATTAATAATATATCATTAAAATATAACTTGAAAAAGATTGAAAATCATTTTTTATTTGGCAATGGTTTTCATGTAACTTATCATGTCAAAAAATCAGCGTATCTCTCTTTTAGATGTTTTAGGGGCCTTTTGCAGCATCCCAAAGTTAGAGATCAAAAAAGAGTTAACTCTGAAGCTGAAATTTGATTTTGGAAAGATTGTCAAATATTGCAAAGTATTAAAATATTTGACCGAAATAGGATCACAGGACACCATAAAATAATAGTTATTCATTTAGCTAAGGTGATAATTAAAAGATTTTTTAAAATCAAAAACCTATACTCTTTAATAAAGAGGCTGTTTTCCAAATAAGGAAAAGATCTAAGACAGTATGAGACAGAATCTATCTCTTCTCTCCTCTCTCTCTTCTTTTCTTTTTACAATTTACTCAAAAAGTGAGGAAAACTATTTGAATGTGTCTGATTAATACTATGTAAATTTTTGTTCAAAAGAGAAAAACAAATTTTAGTTTTATATTGTGTATTAGCAATGCAAAGCTTATTTTAATAAAACCCGGTAAATAAATTAATCATATCTGTTTTCTTTTAACCACACAAGGTTTCCATAAGCCTTTTGTTTTACATTTTCTCCAACTTTCTATATTCATCCAGATTCATCTATTTTTTTACTCCTTCAATTTGGAACCTGCAAGTGACTTCAAACTAGAAAAAATTTTTAAACAAGCACACATTTTTATGACTATATAAACTTTCTTATTAAAAGCATATTTTTGTTTATACTTTTGTTCATATACTCTGTATACAGAATTGTTTTTCTCACATTTAGTAGTTTTAGTTACATATATTAACTATAATTTTAACTCTTAGTAACTCCAATTTGTAATGAAAACTCTAGAAAGTAATTTTGAACTGTTTGCTATCACTATTTGTAGATAAAACCCATTTTATAATTTTTTAAGAAGGATGGTTCTTCAAATTATTGTTTATTAACAACTTTTCTATAGCATTTAAAAATAGCATGTCAAGATATGTAGACTTAAACTCATGTTTAATCAATATTTCAGTATTTTAACTTAAAATGATTCAGACATTTTATGATTATCTATTACTTAATCTAACATAATATGACTTTACGATTTTAAATTACTGAAAATAATTTGGAAGTAAACACAAGTACCCACCCTAGTGTTTTCCCCAGTAATCCTGGGTCCCAGATTGCCATGTGACACCCAGGAAGGTCAGGGCTATGAAGGTCAGGACTTGTCTGAGTCCTGAATTTACATCCTGGGTGTAGAGGGGTCAGAATAGAAGACAGAGCTGTGAAGACTACACCTGGATGTTCTATTTCTTCCCAAAACAGCCAGGAGGCAAAACAGGGAGAGTAAGGAAGAAGGGGCCCTATTGGGTTTGATTCTGGTTTGCAGTTGCTAGTCTGGGTACTGAGAATTTGTCTCCAGACCTCGTCATGTCTATCTATCCAGACCCCCAAATCCAGAGACTCTAATCCAAAAACATAAACTCACAGTCAAATCAAGCAAGATTCTAATTATATTTAACTGATAATTTTGAAATCATTCCTGTTTTACTAAAAAATTTTTAAGCAGCTTTATTTACTAAATATTATCACATGCATATAACACATATAGACATACAAACACAGAGAAGCAATTCTTATAGCTTTCATAAAGGATTTTCATTTGCTGACTTTTAAATAGCTTTTCTTTTCCCCATTCAGACTATCAATCTTTCAATTACTTGTTTCATTGCCCTAAGCAATTGTTAACTACACTACAAATTTGTATTTCTAAAAAGACAACTCGTAGGAGAAACAAAAAGTATTATATTTTGTAAGCACAGAGCTAACATTTTAGCCCTAAATATTGTATCATAATTTGCTCAAACTAAGGGAAAAATACAGTGCCTAAGTAAAAGTTCAGTCAAGACGAGATGGCCAGAAAAAGCACGTTAAAAAAAGGTATAACTTTTGATGTAAATTTAAAACAATGGTAAGAATTTCTAAGGTATATCAACACACATCTTAAAAATGGAGACTTCCTTTGTAGATGTAAATTTCTTTTCCAAAAGAGTTTAAAGATTGCCAGTTAAATTCCACAAAGGTTTATTTTTGATCTGTAAGTGTTCTTGCTAACTTAGCTCTGTTTCTTAGCTAAAATTACTGAGTTCAGGGCAGAGCCCTTTAGGAATAGGGCAAAGTATACTCTGTCTGAACTCAGCATGAATAGATCTGAAAAAGAGGCAAGCCTAGTTTAACTGAGGGGCTATATTTTATAGACACTTTATCTAGGAGAGCTTTTTTTCATCTTGGAGCAGAATAATAGCTAAGCCAAAAGGCTGGCAGATTTAACTTTTCTTATCAATTAGTCCCTTAAGCTTTTTATTTGTCTATTATAAAGAGTCTTTAAATAAAAATGTTGAAATCTTTTTAGAAGGTTCTACCTGTCAATAGGCATTCCTAGATGAGACTAATTTGGGAGCCGTCATCTTCAAATGCACTTCTTTAAGTGCAATGTTGTTCATTGGGAACATTCTGTAACTTTATTTTTTAAATCATTTTCTACAGTTTTTTCTGTTTTAGTTTCTTTTGTTTTGTGACAGGGTCTCACTCTGTGACCCAGGCTAAAGTGCAGAGGCATAATCTCAGCTCAATGCAACTTCTGCCTCCTGAGCTCAAGTGATCCTCCTGCCTCAGCCTCCTTCCTGAATAGCTGGGAATTCAGGCATGTTCCACCATGCCTACCTAATTTTTGAATTTTTTGTAGAAACAGGGTTTTTCCACATTGCCCAGGTTTGTCTTGAACTCCTGGACAAAAGCAATCCACCCACCTCAGCCTCCCATAGTGCTGGGATTACACGAGCCACCATGCCTAGCCTCCACAGTAACATTAAATTATCTTTAGAAAGATTTTGCCATTTCTGTAAGCCTTTACTGCTTCTGGAGCTTAATCATTAAGCATGTATAAGCCAGGACATACTCAGTTCAGAAATTCAGGATCTTATTTGTACCTCAGATATTGACTTTGGCTTTCAGATCCCTTGATCAACTTAGCCAATGATTTATTTCCCACCGAAGTGCTCAAGAACAAAGAAACAAAGGAGATAGAGAGCACAAAAATCCCTGCAAATTTCCAAAAGCTGAAGTTCATAGCCCCTGCAACATTGCCATTTACTACCAGTTTCTTTCTGACCCAGTTAAACCTAAGAGGCTTCTAACTGGATCCAAGTCAGTTAATTTTCAGAACCAATCTGATCTTGGACCCAATCTAATTTCCATTGGAACTTCCAAATCTAGTCTGGATCAGAAATTTGCTCAGACTAACTTGAGAGTTCAAAACAAATCTATGGAGCTTTGGAACCCAAGAGAGAATCCAAGATCCCAAGTTGCTTCGAGAGAGCAATGGACACAATGGGCCCAGCACCTCACTTGGTTACTTAATGTTCCTGGGGGTCATTAAAAGCTCTACTTTGGATCCCACTTCTGATGCCATCTGTTAAAAGAAAATCCTTAGCCAAATTAAATTTAACAGAGTTTAATTGAACAAAAATAAATTCATTAATCAGGCAGTTTCCTGAGCCAGAGAAGGCTCAGAGAGACCCCAGTGCAGTCACATGTTGGAAGAATTTTTATAGACAGAAAAAGGAAAATGACACACAGAAAATGAAAGTAAGGTATAGAAACAGCAATTAGGCTGGGCCTCGTGGCTCACGCCTGTAATCCCTGCACTTTGGGAGGCCAAGGCAGGCAGATCACCTGAGGTCAGAAGTTCGAGACCAGCCCGGCCAACATGGTCTACTAAACCCCATCTCTACTAAAAATACAAAAATTTGCTGGGCATGGTGGCACATACCTGTAATCCCATCTACTCAGGAGGCTGAGGCAGGAGAATCACTTGAACCCAGGAAGCAGAGGTTGCAGTGAGCTGAGATTGTACCATTGCACTCCAGCCTGGGAAAAAAGAACAAAATTCCATCTCAAAAAAAGAGAAAGAAAAGAAACAGCAGATTGGTTACAGCTCAGTGTTTGCCATATTTGAACCTGATTTGAACAACTGTTCCCTTTCGATTGGCCAAAACTTGGTGACTGACATAAGAGTAGATTATCGTCTGTTTACACTTCTAGTTAGATTATAATTCACTACGTACAGAGAAACCTTAAAACCCAAACTTAAAAATATATAAGGAGGCAGCTTTAGGCTAAAATTGATTTAACAGCTCTGAAGGCTGAGAAGTCCAAGGTCAAGTCACCAACAGATTTGCCATCTAGTGAAAGGTCATTCTTCCCAGATGATGTCTTCTTCCAACATCTTCACATGGTTGAAGGAACCGACAAATTTCCCTGGGCTTCTTTTATAAGGGCACTGATTCTACCCATGAGGGTTCTGCCCTTATGACCTAATCACCTCCCAGAGCTCCCCACCATCATACTGGGAATTAGGTTTCAACATATGAATTTGAGGGAAACACAAACCTTCACAACATAGCAATTAACTTGTTTTGTTTTTTAAGAACAAAATGTAGAGATAATGAAGCATGTGATTCCCTGTGACAATATGGGAATCACGAATGGAGTCACATACTGGGTATTACAGCACCTATAACCCAGGTGACCTATGAAAGACCCTCAGGCACACACAGATAAAGGTATATTGGGGTAGCCCTTACAACATAAATTTGTCTTAAGAAACACAACATAATGTTTCCTAATTGTACCAGGCATCTAGCTAACAATGGATAAAGTGTATATATGGTAGATAAAAAAAAACCATACTACCAGATCAAAGAGATATTTTGTGGAAATAGGACCAAGCATAGGAAAATTATGGCAAACAAAATTTGCCTCTAATATAAAGAGACATTCAGAGGGTAGAAGCTTCTCGCAAGAATGTGATGGCTATCCTATTGCAGAAGGGAGGCAAACAGTGGCAAGCTTCTTAGTCTGATAAAGAAGTTTAACTAAATGGGTTTGCTAAAATGAAAATAAAATGTTAAAACAACATAACCCAATGATAGAAAGAAGGTTGCACTCTAAATTAAGCAGGGATTTTAGATATGCTATTACAAAAAGAAGCAGAAGTGGTCCAGGGTGAGAGAACTACTTCTGGAATGGCAGAAAACATCCCCAGTGAAAAAATTGTAACTGGTGAAAATTATAAACATGTTTAACAGTTTAATAGCTTTACAAATTGTCCAAAGTACACACAGCAAATGAAGAAACATTTTTCAATAATATCTACTAAAACCAGCCAAAGTCTATGGCATTTGAGATTCCACCCACTCTCTTTATTCCACACAACCCCAGCTCAGCACAACAGAAGCTTCTATTCATGTGTGTTCAGTCGAGGACACAGGACTCTCTCTCCCCTCAACCCCCAGTTATGTGCTACAGTATCCCCCTGGGGTGAGGGGGAAGCTACCACCAATTCTCATTCTTCCTAAATCAGCTGAGTGGTTTGGGCTTTCTTAACTATACATAAACCACACTAGTAGGACAAAAGTTCTACTGCAGGTACAGCAGACCGTTAATCAGCCTCACACCAACTCATTTGAAGGAGTATATTCCACGCTGGGAGAGACAAGCCGAGGAGACTGGAGGCTACCACCCTAGCCCATGGCTCTATTTGTAAAGCAGTGGTGTTACTCAGAGAAAAGAAGTCATTTCCTCTGCCCCCATCACTGTATCAGAAATTTTGTGGGAGGGTGGGCAGGAGAAAGCTCTAAAAGCAGAGAGCTCCAAAGCTCTCTCCAAGAGAACTGACTTTATTTCAAACAGTGTGGGGAAGTTCAAACGGAAAGCCACTCTTAAAAACAATGAAGATTATGGTGACAAGAAATTATGAAGAAGCTGGTAGTTCTATGAAAAGAACAATCTAGATTATAAGCCAGCTACATGTTTGCCAGAGAGAATTAAAGAAAGAGATAGCTAACAAGAGCCCTCCTAGGGTTGGAACAAATGTCAAAGAAAGGCCTCAAAAACCAGTCTTGCAAAGGGGGCTGAATTTAATTGGATTATACTGCGGAACAATTAATGCCCCCAAGGCACTATTAAAAACTATGAAGCAATCAGCCAGCAATTCAAGGAGGCTAACAACTAGATGTAATACTTACAGTGGCAGACAAATTAATAATGAAATCAGAGAAAGAAAGAATCAAAGAAAATATTGCTGAAACCACTTCATCCCAGGCTGACTATGCACATGACCAGGGCTTCACCCTCTGAGCAGTGACATCAGAGGCTGCACACTGTGGGGAAAATAGATATCATTGAAATAGTACACCTTGTTACTGAAAATCCAACAAGTTTTAAGGGATCCATATACACATTTCTTACAGCATATTTTCCAAAATATCTAGTTTTCAGCAAAAAAAAAAAAAAAATGAAACATACAATGAAACCAAAAGTGTGACCCCTATACAGGAAAAAAGTAGACAACAAAAACTGCCTTTGAGAGAATCCAAATGCCAAATTTAGCAGAAAAAGACTTCAAAGCATTTAATGTAAATATATTTTAAAAACTAAAGAACACCATAAATAACTGAAGAAAGGTATGAGGACAATGTCTCAACAAATAGAGACTATCAATAAAAAGATAAAAGTTATTTTAAAAAACAGATGGAAATTCTGCAATTTAAAAGTACAATATTTGGAATGAAACATTTACTAGAGTGCTCAGCAGTAGATTTGAACTGGCAGAAGAATCAGTGAAATTAAGGATAGATTGACAGAGATTATATACTTTGAAGAGAAGAGAAGGACAAAGAAAAGAAAGAAAGAAAAGGCCTCATAGAAATGTAGAACATAATTAAGCAAACCAAAATATGCATAAGAAAAGTAACAGAGGACGAAGAGTAATGAGCACAAAAGTTATTCAAAAACGTAATGACTGAAAACCTTCCAAATTTGACTTAAAACATTAATCCACACATCAAAGAAACTCAATAAATTCCAAATAGGACAAACACAAAGAAACTTACACTCAGACATATCAAAGTGAAAATATTCACAGGCAATAATAAAATAATAAAAGTACCAAGATAAAAATGACTTTTTATAGAAAAGGGAACACCAGTAAGGTTATGTACTGGTCTGTTCTCACACTGCTATGAAGAAATACCTGAGACTGGGTAATTTATAAAGGAGAGAGGTTTAATTGACTCACAGTTGTGCATGGCTAGGGGGCCTCAGGAAGCTTAACAATCATGGTAAAAAAGGAAGCAAACACATCCTTCTTCATATGGCAGCAGGAGAGAGAAGTGTCAAGCAAAGGAGGAAAAGCCCCTTATAAAACCATCAGATCTCATGAGAACTCACTCACAATTACAGCAACAGCATGGGGGTAATCACCCCCACAATTCAGTTACCTCCCACCAGGTACCTCCCATAATACGTAGAGATTATGAGAACTATAATTCAAGGTGAGATTTGAGTGGGGACACAGCCACATCATATCATCCTGCCCCAGGCCCTCCAAAATATCATGTCCTCACATTTCAAAACCAAGCATGCCTTTCCAACAATCCCCCAAATACTTAGCTCATTCCAGCATTAACCAAAAAGTCTAAGTAAGTCAAAGTAAGGTCTCATCTGAGACAAGGCAAGTTCCTTTCTCCTATGAACCTATAAAAATCAAAAACAAGTTAGTTACTTCCTAGATACAATGAGATTATAGGCATTAGATAAATACTCATTCCAAATGGGAGAAATTGACCAAAACAAAGGGGCTACAGGCCCCATGCAAGTCCAAAATCCAATAGGGCCGTCATTAAACCTTAAAGTTCTAAAAATGATCTTTTGACTCCCTGTCTCACATCCAGGTCACATCGATGCATAAGGTGTGTTCCCACAGCCTTGGGCACCTCCAACCCTGTGGTTTTCAGGGTACAGCCCCCTGCTCTGGGTGTTTTCATGGCTTGCATTGATTATCTGCTGCTTTTCCAGGCATACGGTGCAAGGTGTCAGTGGATCTACCATCTGGGCTCTGGAGGACAGTGGCCCCCTTCTCATAGTTCCACTAAGCAGTGCCCCAGTGGGGACTCTGTGTGGGGGCTCTGACCCCACATTTCCCTTCCACGCTTGCACCCATGATCAGCACCTGCAAAAGTCACTGGGACTTGCGAATATTAGGTCAGAAGTAATAAAAAGATGCCTTTTTTAATCTCCTTCAGGTACCCCTGGTATTCGTTGGAAAGAGAAAGAAATACATTTCTCCAAAGAATATATATATATACATGGGCAATCAGCACATGAAAAGATGCTCAACGTCATTACTCATCATGGAAATGCAAATCAAACTCACAGATAATTACCACATCGCACTCATTAGGATGACTACAGAGATGAAATGCTATGGTATGAATGTTTGTTACTCCCTCAAAATTCATACACTGAAACCTAATTCCTAGGGGTATTGTATTAAGAGATGGGGTCTTTCAGAAATGATTTGGTAAGGGTAGAAACCTTATGAATGGGATTGACGCCCCTATAAAGAGGCCCAAGAGAGTTTATTTGCCCCTTCCCATATGTAGGGATGGAGTAAAATGGCACCATGTATAGAATTAAGCCTTCACCAGACACCACAAGTCACCTTGCTCTTGGACTTCCCAGATTTCAGAACTGTGAAAAATAAATTGCTCTTGTTTATAAATTACTCAGTCTAAGGTATTTTGCTATAGCAGCCTGAATGAACTAAGACAGATGTTACAATCAAATAGATGGACACACAAAAAAAGTGTTGGCAAGCATATAAAGAAATTCAAACCCTTATACATTGCTAGCAGAAATTTAAAGTGGTGCAGCCACTTGGAAAAACAGTCTGGCCATTCCTCAAAAGACTAAACATAAAATTCCTATGTTATCCAGCAATTTCACTCCTAGGTGTATACCCTATATAATTAAAAATATATGTCTACACAAAACCTGTATACAAATCATCACAGAATTATTCATAATAGCCCAAAAGTAGAAACAACCAAAAGTCCAATCAACTGATGAAAGGATTAAATAAAATATGTTAAATCCATACAATGGAATATTGCGTGACATTAAAAATGAATCAATAAGTAATAATATAGATGTACTTGAGAGTATTATGCTAAGCAGAAGAAGCTAATTTTGAAAGGTCGCTATTGTATGATTACATTTGTATGAAATGGAGTGCATGAAATTTATATAAAATGTTAGAAGAGGCAAATCTAGAGAGACAGAAAGATTAGTGATTGTCTAGGACTCGGGGAGTTGGGGGGAAATGCTTACAGATGTGGATTTTCTTTTGAGGGTGATAATATATTTTAAAACTTACCAAGGTGACAGTTGCACACTCTGTGAACATACCAAAAACTATTTAACTGTATCCTTTAAATGCGTAAATGGCATGTGATATGAATTATATGTCAACAAAGGTGTTAACAAAAGAAAGAAAGAAGGAGGTGGAGTAGGACCTGCCCAGATCATCAGCTTTTCATCTTAACTGCCAAATTGATTTATAGTAAATCTGTCAGAACCACCCTAATTATGGAGGCTTCTAAATGGGTAATATAGTTTATATCAGTCTCTTTAATCGCTTTGATCAAAATAAAATCAATTAGACATAGATCAAAAATAAGACATACCAGCTGGGCATGGTGGCTCACATCTGTAATGCCAGCACTTTAGGAGGCCAAGGCAGATGGATCACGTGAGGTCAGGAGCTTGAGACTATCCTGGCCAGCAAGGTAAAACCCAATCTCTACTAAAAATACAAAAATTAGCCAGGAGTGGTGGCACGCACCTGTATTCCCAACTACTCCAGAGTCTGAGGCAGGAGAATCGCTTGAACCTGGGAGGAAGAGGTTGCAGTGTGCAGTGCACTCCTGCCTGGGCAACAGAGTGTGACACTGTCTCAAAAAAAAAGAAAAAGACACACCCAGTTGTGGAATTTGTGAAGACAGGAAATACAGTAAATTAAAATTTTCTCAGAAAACCCCACTTAAAAGTTGATTGTTTATCTTAGAAGAGCCCACCCATGGGGAAACTATTTCAGCCTGATTCTGTAAAATGACACAATTTCTGTCTTGAACACTGAAATCACTGAGACTTAGCCTTAGGTTTATAACACCCTACACAACAAAACCTGTACCCAAGAAGAGGTCATTTCTATTAGCAACCGGCAAGAATACAACAATCATAATTTTTGATTTGTTGATAAAACCCAAACAAAATTAAATGATTTTCCTAGTGAGAAAAGTTGTTTTGGTTTAATAATAATGTGATTCCTATGAATTTTCCAATTGTTAATGTTGCTTGTAAAAAAAATAAAACTAGCTTGTCACTTATTTATTTGTCCCTTAACCTAAGTCACATTTGAGGGAACTTCTTTAAAATAGTTTTATCCATCCACCAATTTCAAATAGGATTATTAAAAAGTGAATAAATCATTTTATGCAAATTAAAACATAGAATTGAGATGAGACTGGTTTTTATTGAAAGAAAATTGAATAGTGAAAAACGTAGGGTACCAGAAATGTCAACGCTGATTTAATCTGTGTAGAAAGGTGACCAGAGAACATGCATTAATAGGCTCTAAGTAAACGCCTCTGAATTCCCATTTAAAATGTAGCTCGCTCTTTCTTGGCGAGATGGCTCCCAAATAACTTGTTCAGGAACCATCAGGGCACACCCCAACACAAAAGCGAATGTCATGTTGCAGCTTCATTCCTAAATTGACAAGGTAAGCAAATACTTCAGCCCTTTCTAATTAAATAGCATTTGCTTATTCAAAATATGTATTTAATTGCCACAGTACATCTGATTTTCATTCCAAATGTTTAACAAAGTCAAAAAATAGTAATTTTCTGGCTGGGTGCAGTGGGTCACACCTGTAACCCCAACATTTTGGGAGGCTGTCAGGAGAATAGTTTGAGACTGGGAGTTCAAGACCAACATAGGCAAAATGAAAAAGAAAATAGTAATTTTTCAACTTGGAAGACTTGGCCTGAATGGAAACTGGTAAATAACCTGCTAGGTATTTTTCAAAAATAAGCAGGATTCTAATTTCTAAGCAATTAGTAGCTCCCAAGATTCTCATTTGAATTCCACATTTCAGGGTTAACAGAATCACCACAATGTGGTCTAGTTTTTCTCCTCTTGCAGCATATGTCAGGAAAGCACTTCATATAGGTGAACAACTAGGCTCAGTTTTCAGTGGAAAAAGATGCTTTTTTTCCCAAATATTATGAAGTAGACGAGAAACAATAAACATTATGCTCAAATTAATATAAAGCATGGATTGAATAAATCTCTAAAATAATTTGATATGGCATCTGCACTTCTCAAATGAGAGACAGTACAATCAGCCTGCCTTTATTCCCAACATCCTTATTACTAAACTCGGTAATAAATCCTCTGTGGCAACAGATTTGACAATTTTATATTGTACGTCTTGTTAGCGCCACCTACTGAGTGCTGGTCACATTTTGTAAATCTCAGTTACAAATCACTGTCTGAAAATGCAAAAGGAAACAAATCAAAGTTAACAAAAGGATGAAAATACAATGTCTCTAGCTTTTTATTTTCATCAGCGCTACTGAAGTATAGGTACAGTTACCAGAGCAGTGAATGACATGTCAGAAAAATAATTAGTTATAAATTACATTTATATAAATATGACAATTTGATTAAAGAGGATTTACATTGACAAAAGCAAGTATTATTAAGCCATATCTGCCTTACCCATATCACAAAGTTATAACAAAAATTATACAAAATAATTCATTTGAAAAATCCTTGAAAACCACAAAACATTACAAATGTAAAGCATTATTCCATAATGCAATAGCATTTTCATTTTATAATTTTTTCAAAAATTTTAAAATGCCACAACTAAATTTATGATACAAGCTAGATACTACTTTTAGGTTCAGTTGAGCTTAGCATTTGGAAAAGCTGAAACACGCACTTTCAAAGGATGGGAATTTTCTACATTAGATGATTTAGAATCCCTTATATATTGTTTTCTCATTTCTATAAAAATAGAAAGGCTAGTTTTATAGCCTAAAGTCATGATTATTTTTCAGTTCTGAAAATGGAGTGAATCATACACACAGAGAGTGGCATACGAAGACTTTATTAATAAAAATTAACTTGATGATTCAAACTTCTGATTTTGCTGAAACTACTAAAGGATGTATGAAGCACATGAGGAACTTAATGTGGTTAATTATCAAGTTTATTGACACTCGACTGTTGGTGAGGTTTATAAACTAGGTTTATTCTATATAAGAAATGCTCCTCTCACAAGCTTTAACTCTTTCATCACCTGTCTGTAGGTCTTGTTTGAAATAATAAAACAATACAAAATAATCAAAAATAAAATAAAAATGAAGGGATTCCATATATCTGATTAAATACATTCATTACATTTATTCTTTCCATCATATACATAGAGCAGGTTCAAAACACAAGTTTTGAAGAATCAAATGACGCTCACTTTGCATGCTTTCTTATCCACAATATACAAGAATATCAAGCAGCCCTACCAAATTTGGAAGCATCTAAATATGTGTAAACCGCTAAATGATTGTCATAAACATAAAAGATAGCCAACTGAAATGTTACCTTTTCCCATGGAGGCTTTGACATTTTGTAAATATAAATGTAGCCAAAATATTGAAGTCAATCCCACCTTCCCACATGCAAATATATTAATGTGTAACAGAAATCATCCTTTTGCCCAATTCCCCCTACATGGCATCTTCATGGTCACCTCTCCTGATCCCCTAGAGGGTTTCTCAGCACGAAGAGCCCAATTACAAAATAGGAAAAGCGCCACTCAAAGCCTATATATACATGCAGTTGCGAAGTGTTCTGGAGAGGTTAAAAGACTGATATGAATTTGGCCCACTGCATATAACCTGCAGCAATATTGCCATAAAAGATGATTTGAATGAGCCCAGGTTGGAAAAATAAATTACCTTTATGCCTTGAAGGCAATCTCCATAGGTCAAGGCTAATGCCTTTTTCTTTGCTATTGTGTAAGATAATCATCTCTATCACCTTTTTTTCTTTTCATATTTTTAGATAACTAGGTGGTTTTGACATTTTTGTGGTTGGTAATCTAATATTTTTTCACAAATTTTCTTTCAGGAAATAGAAAATATTTTCAGTAATTGAATGAGAATGATGGATCATGCTAATAAATGTCTTTCTCAAAACTTGTCATAACTCTAAATCAAAGTTAGGGTATGAATATGAGACTCCTATATTCCTCATATATATTTCATGTCTGCATGTGTCTAGCTGATGTCAACAGCAGAGGAAAATAACATCGGGTTCAAGAAATGTGGTTCTGTTAATATTTACACGAGGTATTATCTCGATAATTAACATCAATAAAGATTTCAGTCAAATAAAAATAAAAATGTATTTGTGTCTATATTTAATATACAGAAACTTTAAGGAGAAAAACATGTGAGCCTTGAGAGTAAAGGTGGCAACATAGCACCTAAGTTGTAATGATCAATGCAATTTAATGATTATAGAGTTTATGAGCCAGATATCAAGCTACTAATTTACCTTCATTATCTCTTGTCATAGTCACAGCAACACTATGAACACCATATTATGATTCCCATTTTACAGATGACATAAGTAAATCTAGAGCAGTAAAATAATATATTCAAGCCCACCCAGCTAGATAGGGACAGAAAAGAGAACTGAAACTTAGCAGATGTCCAATCACTAAGTCATACATACTGTCAAGGAGCTAAATCTGCAAAGATTGAGACAGGCTCTTTTCTAATTCACTTAGAGTGATTGCTCACCAAGCTGTGTGCCTTCAGGACTTTCTGCTCAAATCAAGTGTTTCTTCTAATTTATACAAATATGTCAAGTGACCTCATATTAGCCTGTGTGTTGTCAAATGTTGTAAAATTTCAAAACGTTTGCTTTAACTCAGTTGACCAGGAATAAGATCATGGAGACAAGAAATTTAAATTTAATGTAAATGATGAATAGGATTGGCCAGGTTTGGGAGGCTGAGGCAGGCGGATCACCTGAGGTCAGGAGTTCAAGAACAGCCTGACCAACATGGAGAAACCCTGTCCCTACTAAAAATACAAAATTAGCCAGCGTCATGGTGCCTGCCTGTAATCCCAGCTACTCAGGAGGCTGAGGCAGGAGAACTGCTTGAACGCGGGAGAGGTTGCCATGAGCCGAGATCACGCCATTGCACTCCAACCTAGGCAACAAGAGCAAGACTCTATCTCAAAAAAAAAAAAATGAATAAGATTTTAATGAGGAAGGTGGAGAGTATAGTGGTAGGGTAAAATAGAATATTTTTAGAACCTGCAAAGGATCCACATGTAGAAAAAAAAAATAAGGCATATTTGAGGTATAGGAGTTAAGATTGGCTAAAACAGATTTTCTAGCAAGATGGGAGATCAGACTGGAAAGGCCAACTTGTGGAACACTCAGAATGCTGAGTTAAGGTATATGGTCATGAAGCTGTGGGGATACAGGAAGGAAACAACAAGGCCAAACACAGGATTATTACTCTGGTGTTGGGAGTAGATGTTTCTGAGCCGGTAATATGACAATAAGAAGACAATGGAGAAACTATTAAAACTAGACCTGAACTATGCTAGTGCAGAAGAAATGGAAATGGAGAAGAGAGGTGCTCTATCACTAGACATGCAAGTATTATTCTTTCTTCCTATGAACAATAGTTGTTTTTCAGTTCGTAGATTTAATGTTTGCTCCTGTGGTCATCAAATTTAAACACTAAAATGTTTTGGAATTTGATAATGGTTGTGAAAATTATCTAATGACTTTGAATTATGATTTTAAGAGTTCAATCAAAGAATGAACTTTAATACCTGATATGTTTTGGCTATGACCTCACCCAAAATCTCATCTCGAATTGTAATTCTCACAATTCCCAAGTGGGAGTGATTGAATTATGGGGGCCAGTCTTTCCTACACTGTTCTCTGATGGTGAAGGAGTCTCATGAGATCTGATGGTTTTAAAAACGGGAGTTTCCCTGCACAAGCTCTCCTTTTTTGCCTGCTGCCATCCACACAAGATGTGACTTGCTCCTTCTTGCCTTCCACCATGGTTGTGAGGCCTCCCTAGCCATGTGCAACTGTAAGTCCAATTAAACTTCTTTCTTTTGTGCCCAGTCTCAGGTATGTCTTTATCAGCAGGATGAAAACAGACTAATACAATACCCATTCCTCTCTTCACCCTCTCAGTCTCCCAAAAAGATACCCAAACACATATACCCACATCAACACAAAAATACCATTTCAGCCTGTAGTTACTATAGGATGCAGTAATAGAATGTTTGCCTCTAAGAGATTATGTAGAGTTATTACTATCTTGTTTGGACACAAATAAAGGCCCCTATGGGCTTCTATCTTCAGAGCCTTTTAGGAAGAACTCAAGGATAAATTACTAGGACCATACATCTACTAAATAGTAGTACTGAAACCTTACAAGGCTACTGATGCTTTTGAGTTCTGGAATCTTGACAATCAAGACAAGTCCCCTATGTCATATCTGCAATACCATTCAATTCCAAGTTGTTCTGTCTACCAACTTCGGGGAATTCATTCCAGCAGGGTCTTCCTTTTTGTCAAGATCTTTTTGTATCACTTGACAACTGATAAGCAATTTTTAGTCAGGCATTATTTACGCACATTCTTTTTTATGTCTTACCTATTCACATTCCAGTTAAAATTTGTTATAAATGTTTGCTGATTTATTGGTATAAATCATCTTTCAGCTTATTATTACTGTAAATTTTATTCACTATTAAACAAGTAAGCCATAATTATTATCATTGTCATTAGCATAATTGCTTTTTACCAACTATTAACTTCCGCTAGCATGATCATGATTAACATTATTAGAAACCTGCCACCTCACTAAAAATGTTAAGAAATCCTATGTTTATTTTATAGATAAAAACTGTTATTAAAACTTGTAGCACCTTAAACTCATGTCTTAAATTGTTTCCATTCCCATCCCAATAACATAAATAGTAGGACTGGCTACCATTTATTTGTGAGTGCAAAAATGCTTATGAGGATAAGGTCACTAATGGTCACCAAGCCATTTACAGAAGCTTTCACTACACCCTGAAAAGTATACAGCCCTAACGTATAGAGCTAGAGAAATCACTTCTTTTGAAACTACCAGAGAATATGTAATGGATTTAATAGTTTTAGTTCATATGACTCCACAAACTCAAATAATTGTAGTTTGCAGCATATTAATATAATAATATAAAAAATGAATCTCACATATAGTTTATTTTCCCAGCTCCAATAGATCTGCACCCATAGATCTATATTAATATTTTAAATATAAATTAGCACACCACAATACTTAATAAGTAGAAATTCAAGAAATAATGGAATGGACATTAAGTTTTCCTTATAAAAGGGAGCAAAGGTGTCTTATAAATTAGGTGTTCACAACAGGGAAAGACATTAATCAGCTTTCAAAAGCTAAATTTGTCTCAAGCTCATTATTATTCAAAGCAGTGAATTTTCCCTGGTAACATGTCACAAAGGGAATAAGGAACGGAAATTCTAATGATAGCCCAGCAATTTAGCATGAGGTTTTAATTAATTAATCTGGAGTTTATGCACATAAGACTGATTATATGAACCAAAGTTCAATTCTACAAGTATTTCACAAATTAAACGAATGCTATGTATTTCAATAATGTCAAATATGAAAAGAAGTACAAAATATGATTCAGTATATACCAAAATTAAGAAGCAGTTATAGTATACTGCTTTTCCAGACAAAGCAATCATTAATTTTTCTCACACTAAAGCACACAACAAAAGCATTTACAATTTCTCATTACATTCAACATTGAAAAATGGTAACAAATGACTTATTGAATTTATATTGATGAAAGTTGGGATGACGTAAGAAATAAGCACTGACAAAGGAGTAGTATTAAACCTGGGCTTTCTGAGTTTGACTCTTGTTACAAATAATTTCACAGAAATCATTGACTGTTAGATGTATATGTCTCTACATATAGAAAAACAGAAAAGAAAACTGGGCATGTGCAAATTTTAAAATCAGTGTTTTCCAGAAAGATGAGTATAATCTTTCTACCAATAAATCTACTCGATCCAGTTCTAGCGCCATAATGTTCATTAACTCCATTGGTATTAAAGTGACTTAAAATAACATAAAAACCTGAGCATGTCAAATGGTATATGCTAACAGTCCAGTTCTAATACACTCATATTAATGGTCATTCCGAAGAACATTCGTCACATACACACAGCCAGCCTTAGTGCACATGTTCCTAATTTGCTAATTACAGTTTTTGAAAAGTTAGGTTTATCTAATGCAGATTGTCTCATAATGGAAGAACCAGTTAATTGAATAATTACACTTATATCCCTTCAGTTTTAGCTGGTAACACCTGAAGGACTGACATGTAAGTTGCCTAGAGCTATCTTTTTTTGGATTTCAGAAAGCACTGTGCTAGTTGCTTCTCCTTCTACTCTTTCTCTATAACCTTTCTTTCTCTTTAAACTCTTACTCAGCAGGTATGAAATATATTTAGGAATACATGTATTATAAAAGTCTTTCAATTTAAAAACATAAAACATTTACAGACTTGTTAAGGCAATAGAAAGTTGTGTTTAAGAAACCCATGGAAGGAAGGACGTAGTTGTTGTGCATCTTAGCAGTTGCACAACAACGTTTTATCCCACTACTTCTAATTGGCCTATGTCAAGTCTCAGGAAGGGTGAGAGTTGAGGATTGATGGCAGTCAGAATACAGCATTCTCTCATTTGTGTGTGTCTTACATTCATGTTCCCCAAGTATCTTAGATTGGGTTCCATAGGAAAAGATTATAAGATGGTAACCTCTCTGCAGAAGGTTTATTGAAAAGTATTCTCAGGAGTTACCTGCATGAAGAAATGAAGGTAGGACTGAACAGAGAAAGATACACCTGCAGTGTCATTGCAACTGAAGCCTTAGGCAATGCCAAGGGCAGCCCTGCAACTGGAATGGACCCTGAGTGTTGTTCTGAATTGAGATGGGAGAAGGCCCTTTAGCACCATATCAGCCAGTTACTGTTTATATGTCAGCCTCTGGGAAGGGACATAAGCTGGCTGAAACATTTCCCTGCAATGGAGGGCTATGCTCTGTGAGTGAAATAGTTGAACACTGTCAGCAGCCAATATTTCCAGCAGCAGAGAAATGGTGCTTAGGTGAAGGATCAGAACATTCACCATATGACTGGGTCAGGCTGCCCTCATCTAAATAGGACCATCTCATTAGGCTTGGCTGATTATAAGCCTATTCCTAGTTGCCATTGGCTGGTGCCCTAAGAGCTAGTCCCACCAGTTATGCCAAGCAAGTTGGTCTATTCTCACCCAAAACATAAAGCATGAAGGATACCAAAGAGTCTAGGAGTGGCAGGGATGTAAAGGTTCACAGACTCATCTACAGTATAACAAATTACCAACTTCTTAATAACAACACAGAAACAGCAACAATATAATAATATTTCATGTTAATTTGGTATTTACAGTCTAGATACTATGCTAAATACTTTAAGCAATTTATCTCATTTAATCTTAACAGGAACCCTATGAGGTAAGTGTTATTACTTTTCTGTTACAGAAGAAAAATTGAACCCCAGAAAAAAGCAGAAAATGTATCCAATACCATACAAACAATGTCATAGACCTTGAAACAAAGTGTTTCAGAGTCTTTCATTTTAAGAATTTTACTAAACAACCCACAGAGGCTGGCTTATTAATGATCATATACTATTTGTCACTTGCATGGAAATCTATTGGCTTCATTTTAAGTATAAAGCCATATGTATTATATTACAAATATTGCATGACATTGTATTTATTCAGAGGTCCTATATCCAATGATCTTAACTCTTTATAACATTATTGAGAACCACAAAACCAGTTTTAAAGTCTTTTGTGTTCTGGTAGAAATGGAATAGTGAGGATCGAATAATCTCCTCTGCCCTAAACAGCTAGACAATTGGACAAAACCTGTAACAATCATTATAAAAGATGACACTGCTATGGAAAACAAGTAGCACAGGACTGTAATCTCTGAGAAAAGGGAAACAAACTGAGTGAGCCCTGAATGCATCAGCTTACTCCTGAAGCAGTTTTCACACCACCTTTTAGGAAGACGGAACCCTAACAGATCCTAGTGGTCTTATTGAATTGAAGAACCAGAGATCAATGTTGGAGGGAATAAAGATGGTTAGAATTTGCTAAGAAGAATATGGTACCATAGAGGTAGAAGCTAAACAGGGAGGACTTGAGATCTGCAGAGGGGTCTGCTTGAAGCTCTGACTCTGAGTATTGATCTGTTCACGTGTGACAAGAAAATACCCAAGGTCAGAGAAACACTTAAAAACATTTGAGGTACATACAGGGCCTCTAGAGCAGAATGGAAAGACCTTTTAATGCAAGGTCTGTCCTGTAGAACACTCACAAGTATGTCCCTTTTTTGGAGAAATGGAAACACACCCTAGAAGGTTAAATCATTTACCCAAAATAACATGATTGGTTATTGACCCTTTCTACTAAGCCATCCCCAGTTCCATTCCAGAAAATATAAATTATTCATGCAGAAAGACAAACCTAATTTTGGCAGGTCAGAGATTTCAGTGAGATGTGAATTGGCTAAGGGTTGTGATTTATGAATCTAGGCAGCTATTCAGATTGCCTTATCTCAGCTGTCTCTCTGTAAAACATGCTATTTTGAGTACCTAAATTGACCTCTATTCAACCCCATTTTACCATCATTGAGTATCTCATGAGAAGGAGGGTAAATTACTCTGACAGAATGCAAAATACTGAGAATCAAAAAATAGTAGAGAGAAAACATATATAGAGATTACTTTCCCTTGTTTTCCAGATGTAAAATAAGCCAAGACAGTTCATGACCATATTCTGAAGGATTAAATATAAACCATGTTTTATTTTAAGAAAATTATCAGCAGCATACATTTTAACCATATACACATATACATATGTATGTACATACACATATACATGCCCAATATTTATTTAAATGAAGTAAGGAATGAATAAGCCTGAACACATAGAAAAGCACAGCTCTAAAGCAATAAATGTAACTTGCTTTTTTATTTTCAGATTTATTGAGGTGTACCTGACAAGTAATTATATTTAAGGTGTATAACCTTATGTTTTGATATTCATATACATTGTGAAATAATCACCACAGTAAAGCTATTGACATGTTAATCACCTCCCATAATTATCTTTGTGTGTGTTTGATAATTCACAGTGACAATATGTAAGAGTTCCCTCTTACCAAATTTCAAGTATACAGTACAGTATTGTTAACTATAGTTACATTGCTGTACATTAGATTTCCAGGAGTTATTCATCTTCCATAACTGAAACTTTCTAGTCTTTGACCATCTCCCCATTTCCCACTGCCAACTAGCTTCTGGCAACCACCATTCTACTCTTTGCTTCTATGAGTTTGAGCATAAAGATTCCATATATAATGAGATCATATAGTATTTGCCTATCTGTGTCTGGCTTATTTCCCTTCAACATAATGTTCTTCATTTTCATTCATGTTGCAAATGGTAGGATTTTCCTACTTTTAAAGGTTTAATAATATTTCTCTCTCTCTCTCTCTCACCCTCTTTCTCTCTCTCTCTCTCTGTGTGTGTGAGTGTGTGTGTCTGTGTGTATGTGTGATTTCTTTATACATTAATATGTGGGTGGACATTTAGGTTGTTTCCATACCTTGGCTATTGTTAAATCAGGCTGTAGTGAACACTGGGGTGCAGATATCTCTATGGGATAATTATTTCATTCTTTTTGACTATATACCTAGAAGTAAAATTGCTGAATTATTAAAGTCACACTATTTTTAATTTTTTTGAAGAATCTCCCTACTGTTTTCCTTAAAGACTGTACCAATTTACACTCCCACCAATAGTGTGTACAAGTGCTCCCTTTTCTCTACATCCTACCAACACATCTTTTTTTTTATAGTAGCCATTCTAACAGGTGTGAAGTGATATCCTATTGTGATTTTGATTTGTATTTACCTGATAATAAGCTAGGTTGAGCACTTTTTAATATACTTATTGGCCATCTGTGGTTCTTTTCTTGAGAAATGTCTATTCATTCTTCTGTCCATTTTTGAGTCACGTTTTTTGGGGAATTTTTTTGCTATTGAGTTGTCTGAGTTCTTTACATGTTTTAGATATGAACCCTTATCAGATATACAGTTTGCAAATAATGTTCTCCAAATCTGTAGGTTGCTCGTTCAATGTTGGGTTTGGGGGGTTTTGTTTGGTTTTGGTTTTGAAGGTTTATTTTGTTTTTCTGTGTGTGTGCTTTTTGATTTTTGTTTGTTTTTTGTTTTGCTGTGCAGAAGCTTTTTAATTTAAATAACTTATCTGTTTTTTTGTTTTAATTGTTTGGCTTTTAGTGTCCTATTCAAAAATTCATGATCAGACCAATGACAAGAAGCTTTTGCTTTATGTTTTCTTGCAGTAGTTTTATGGTCTCAGGTCTTACACTTAAAGCTTTAATTTACCTGGAGTTGATTTTTGCATACAGAGTGAAATAAAGGTCCAATTTCATTTTTCTGCATGTGGATATCCAGTTTTCCCAGCATGATTTGTTGAAGCAACTATCATTTTCCCACTAGATTTTTTTTACATTCTTGCTGAAAATAAGTTGACCTTCTCGTGGACTTATTGCCGTGCTCAAGTTCCGTTTGTCTATGTGTCTGTTATTATGCTAATAATATACAATTCTGATTATTGTAATCTTTGTAATATATTTTGAAATCAGGAAGTGTGATGCCTCCAGCTTTGTTTTTCTTGCTCAAGATTGCTTTGGTTACTTGGGGTCCTTTGTAGTTTCACATAAATTTTAAGATTGTTTTTTCTATTTCTGTATAGAATGCCATTGAGATTTTAATACAGATTGCACTGAATCTGTAGATCACTTTGGATAGTGTGTACATTTTAATAATATTCTTCCAATACAAGCACATGAATATCTTTCCATTTATCTGTCTCCTTCAATTTTCTTCATCAGTGTTTTTAAATTTTCATTGTACAAGTCATTCACCTTTTTGGTTCAGTTAATTCCTAAATATTTTTTCTTTTTATTGCTATTGTAAATGAGATTGTTTTATTAATTTCTTTTTCAGATAGCTTATTTTTTGTGTACAGAAATGTCACTGATTTTTGTGTGTTGATTTTGTGTCCTGCAACTTTACTGAATTCATTTGTCAGTTCTAATAGGATTTTTTTGGTTGAGTCTTTACTGTTTCCTACTTATATAAGTACGTTATCTGCAAACAGAGATAATTTTACTTTTTTCTGATTTAGATGTTGATATAGTTTGAATTTGTGTCCCTGCCCAAACCTCATTGAATTGTAATCCTCAATGTTGGAGGTGGGGTCTGGCCGGAGATGTTTAGATCATGGGGGCAGATTTCCACTTCAGTGCTGCTCTTGTGATAGTATGTGAGTGCTCCTGAGATCTGGTTGTTTAAAAGTGTGTAGCAGCTCCCCACTCTCTCTCTGTGTCTGGCCATATAAAGATGTGCCTGCTTCCCCTTCGCCTCCTGCCATAATTTTAAGTTTTCCCCAGCCATGCTTCCTGTACAGCCTGTCGAACTGTGAGCCAATTAAACCTCTTTTCCTTATAAATTACTCTGCCTCTAGTATTTCTTCATAGCATTGCATGAACAGACTAGTACAGATGTCTTTTTGTATCCAATTGATCTGATTATGACTTCTAGTAATATGTTGAATAGAAGTGGCAAATGTGGGCCTCCTTACTTTGTACTGGATCTTAGAGGAAAATCTTTCAGTTTTTGACCATTGATTATGATGTTAGCAGTGGGCTTTTCATATATGGCCTTTACTGTGTTGAGGTAAGTTCCTCTTATACCTAGTTAGTTGAGAGGTTTTATGAAGAATTGACTTTGAATTTTGTCAGATGATCTTTCTGCATCTCTTGAAATGATCACATGGTTTTTATCTTTCATTTTATTAAGGTGGTATATCACTTTTATTGATTTGCAATGTATTAAGCAATCCTTGCATTTCAAAGATAAATCCCACTGGTGCATTGTTCTTTTAATATGTTGCTGAATTTGGTTTGCTAGTATTTTACTGAGGGGTTTGCATCTATATTCTTCTGGGATGTTGGCCTGTTGTTTTCTTGTGGTGTTTTTGTCTAGCTCTGGTATCAGGGTGAAAATGGACTTTGGAAGTGTTCCTCTTCAGTTTTTCAGAAGAGCTTAAGAGGGATCAGTATTCATTCTTCTTTGAATGTTTGGTAACTTGTTGCAAACTATTAAATTAGAACAGATGTAAACAGTAATAATATATAATATTTATGCATTAATTTCCATGTGTTAATCATCATGCAAAATGCTTTAACTCATTTTTATTTCTTTTGATTCTATTTGGGGTTCTGCACAGAATTTACCCCCTTTCTTGTTTACACTACAAGGTCTTAAATGTTTTTAATCTCAGAAAGAAATTTTAGGACACCAAAAATATCTATCAAAAGATTATACATGACTCCCAGAGTTTAGATTAGTACTAGCATATAGTAGTGATTAATAAATGTCAGCATTTTTTGTACTAATAGTAGTAGTAGTAAATCTGAGCTCGCCTTGCCTCCTTTACCTGAAACTCAAAACTTCAAGTAAATTTGAGCAAACACACTGGTATCGGTGCTTCAAATTTTGCCCATTTACTCAGAAAATGTATTAATATATTCCGGTCATTTAAAAAATCTTTAGGGCTGGGAGAACAGAAGTATATTTTAATGATTAAATTAACTAAAAGCCTTAAGATTTTCTAGGGTTCAATCCCACTAGTCCTTGCTAATAAGTAAATGTCTTGGTATCTTGATAGACTCGAAAGGAAAATGCACTCATTTTCCAATTACAGAGGCAGAGAGAGAGAGAGAGAAGACACTGAAAACAGACATGGAAATTGTATGTGTTATTAATTCTTCCCTAAAACACTCTTACTCTGGCCAACACAAAGTTTCTTTACCCTCAAGGAAGTAGTGACTCTTCTTTGCTTATGAAGTATGAATTTGTTAATATATCATGGTTTGTATAACAAGGAGACAATAGTTGGTTGAGGCTCTCATTAAGGACAGGATAAATGTTCCCCAAATCCTTTAATAATCCACATACAACAATCATTTGAGGTAAATACTATTTTCATTGCCAGTTTGAGAAACTGAGATTCAAGGGTGTGAAATAATCTGCTTGAGATCTCAAATCTCTGATTCCAGAGCCCATGATCTTAGGTACTGTGTGCTCCCTCCTACTCAAATTGATGCCAGTCGTTTATATGGGGTCCTTTGTATTTCTCGATGACACTTCTGGTATGTATTGTATTTGGTTAGTTCTCTGCTTGGTATTTGCTCTTCACATTGAAATCTGATGAGGAGTGTAGATAAGGGCCAAGCTCTGCAGCACCATCCAGGTGTTATGTACCCCCATAATATTCTGAGCTCTTCAGAGGAGACCATCAGATCAAAGGTGATTTCCCCCTCACTTACCCATGTTTCAGCAATCAACCTACATTACCTTGTAAAGAGGCCTAGAGATGAGTTTGCAGGCAAAACCTGGAAAAAATATAGAGAGGTCAAGACTGGCTACATGCAAATTTTTTTTCTCATTTCTAGTCTCCCTAGCCAGTAAAACGTTCTAATGTAAGAAATAGTCTTTAATGAACAGTGGTGATGAGCATTTTTTAATATGTTTATTGGCCACATAAATATCTTCTTTTGAAAATGCCTGTTCATATCCTCCATCCACTTTTTGATGGGGTGTTTGTTTTCACTTGTAAATTTGTTTTAGTTCTTTGTAGATTCTGGATATTAGCTCTTTGTCAGATGCGTAGCTTGCAAGAATTTTTTTCCCATTCTGTTGGTTGCCAGTTCACTCTAATGATAGTTTCTCTTGCTGTGCAGAAGATCTTAAGTTTGGATCCCATTTGTCTGTTTTGGCTTTTGTTGCCATTGCTTTTTGTGTTTTAGTCATGAAATCCTTGCCTATGCCTATGTCCTGAACGGTACTGCCAAGTTTTCTTCTAGGGTTTTTATGTTGTTAGGTTTTATGTTTAAATCTTCAATCCATCTGGAGTTAATTTTTGTATAAGGTGTAAGGAATGGGTCCAGTTTCAGCTTTCTGCACATGGCTAGCCAGTTTTCCCAACACCCTTTATTAAACAGGGAATCCTTTCCCCATTGTTTGTTTTTGTCAGGTTTGTCAAAGATCAGATGGTTGTAGGTGTGTGGCATTACTTCCAAGGCTTCTGTTCTGTTCCATTGGTCTATATCTCTGTTTTGGTACCAGTACCATGCTGTTTTGATTACTGTAGCCTTATAGTATAGTTTGAAGTCAGGTAGCGTGATGCCTCCAGGTTTGTTCTTTTTGCTTAGGATTGTCTTGGCTATGCAGGCTCTTTTTTGGTTCCATATGAAGTTTAAGGTGGTTTTTTCCAGTTCTATGAAGAAGATCAATAGTAGCTTGATGGGAATAGCATTGAATCTATAAATTACTTTGGGCAGTATGGCCATTTTTGCAAGATTGATTCTTCCTAACCATGAGCATGGAATGTTTTTCCATCTGTTTGTGTCTTCTCTTATTTCCTTGAGCAGTGGTTTGTAGTTCTCCTTGAAGAGGTTCTTCACGTTCTTTGTTAGTTGTATTCCTAGATATTTTATTCTCTTTGTAGCAATTGTGAATGGGAGTTTGCTCATGATTTGGCTCTGTTTGTCTGTTATTGGTATATAGGAATGCTTGTGATTTTTTCACATTGATTTTGTACCCTGAGATTTTCCTGAAGTTGCTTATCAGTTTAAGGAGATTTTGGGCTGAGATGATGGGTCAAAACCACATTGAGATACAATCTCATTCCAGTTAGAATGGCGATCATTAAAAAATCTGGAGACAACAGATGCTGGAGAGGATATGGAGAAATAGGAATGCTTTTACACTGTTGGTGGGAGTGTAAATTAGTGCAACCATTGTGGAAGACAGTTTTGTGATTCCTCAAGAATCTAGGACTAGAAATATCATTTGACCCAGCAATCACATTACTGGGTATATACCCAAAAGATTATAAATATTTCCATTATAAAGACACATGCACACGTATGTTCACTGTGGCACTGCTTACAATAGCAAAGACTTGGAACCAACCGAAATGCCCACCAAGGATAGACTGGATAAAGACAATGTGGCACATTCATACCATGGAATACTATGCAGCCATAAAAAAGGATGTGTTTGGGGAGAGAGATCCAAGATGGCTGATTAACAGCAGCTCAGGATTGTAGCTCCCAATGAAAGCGCAGAGAGTGAGTGGACGCCGTACTTTCAGACGAATTTTTGTCGCCCACAGACCGGAAGATTCCCAGTGGAGGAGCCACACGGGTCGCCAGCGTGACTTTTTTGGCCAGCGCAGCTGTTTTGCCGGCGCCCTGGCGCAGCGCTTCTTGGTGCGGAGTATACGGACAGGGTGCGCTGTGAGTCGGGCCCGGCTGGTCCCATCCCCACAAGGAGAACAGCAATTGGAAACGCTGAGGACTGAGAGTTTCAGAGCAAGCACAGCCGAACCGGGAAGGTCCAGCTCTGTGGGGAAGGGGTGTCCGCCAAAGGAAAACTAAGAAACAGAAAAAACTTCATCACTGGGCGGAGAGAGATCCAAGATGGCCATTTAGCAGCAGCTCAGGATTGTTGCTCCCAGTGAATGCGCAGAGAGCGAGTGGAGGCCGCAATTTCAGACGAATTTCTGTTGCCCACAAACTGGGAGATACCCAGCAGAGGAGCCACACGGGTCGCCACTGCGACTCTTTTGGCCAGCGCGGCAGTTTTACCGGCGCCCCAGAGCAGCGCAGCGCTTCTCAGTGCGGAGTATACAGCACTGAGTGCCCTATGAGTCGGGCTCAGCCAGTCCCATCCCCACAAGGAGAACAGCAATTGGAAGCACTGAGGACCGAGAGTTTCACAGTAAGCACAGATGAACCCGGGAAGGCCTAGCTCTGTGGGGAAAGGGCGTCTGCCGAAGGAAAACTAAGAAACAGAAAAAACTTCATCACCAGCAAGCCGGACGTCCACTCAGATCCAATCTGAAAGTTGGCAATTACAAAGACGACAGGTGGATAAATCCACAAAAATGGGAAGAAACCAGGGCAAAAAGGCTGAG
>CAUYLG010031905.1:0-42179 GCA_963573385.1 Cacajao melanocephalus
CCCACTCTCTGGCTCAGTGAGCAGAGATAAAAAAAACTGGCAAGCAGATTTTAAAATTCAGCTTCCAGCTTCTCCCTGGAGAGGGACATAGGCATGGGCAAGGACTTCATGACTAAAACGCCAAAAGCAATGGCAACAAAACCCAAAACAGACATATGGGATGTAAACTAAAGAGCTTCTGCTGAGCAAAGGAAAGCATCACTACAGTGAACCAGCAACCAACAGAATGGGAAAAAATTTTTGCAATATACCCATCTGACAAAGGGCTAATATCCAGAATCTACAAAGAACTTAAACAAATGTACAAGAAAAAAACAGCCTCATAAAAAAAGTGGGCAAAGGATATGAACGGACAGCTTTCCTTCTTTCCACTTTACTCAATTTTATCAATTCTCTGCTTTGACCCACATATATGGGTGTGTTTAACTGGAAGCAACTGAAGTTTCCACATTGTTTTACCTATAACAATGGTATGCTCCTCAAAGACTGTATAACAGAGAGATTCTGTAGTGGTAACACTAGGTATAATCAATGGGCATTTTTCTGAAGAAAATAAAAACACTTTCAGAATTAAACCTGCATATTTTAAGAACACAGAGAAATTATAAGCTCCTTGAGGGTAATTTCTGTCTCATTCATAATTAGATCCCCAGTATCTGACACATATTAGGTACCCCAAATGTTTGAATGACTCATGTATAAAAGCAATGTTTACCATGATGATGGACATGAGATAGATGTTTGGTAACTAGTTATTGATTTAGAGGAGAATCCTGAATCTTCGCACTGGGAAAGGAACTGTTCTAACTGGAGTATCTTTAAGGCATGGGTGTAGGCATGGAACTGAATAAGGTTAGACACAGGTTTTCACCTGTTCTTTTCTTCCTCTTCTCCTCCCTCTTTGCTCCCTTCATTATCATTTTGCTATCATAAGCCGCTAATTCAGAATCCTTTGTGATTTAACATCATAGGCAAATTGATTTCAAAGTTCCTTCTTACAGTACAACCTGGAACTTCCTGTCATAGTATATTTTAAATTTACATCTCAAAACTCACTGTGAAGGGACTGCTTAAATTTTGAACTGTTCAGTGCCTAGAGTTGTGTGAGTGCTAAATATACATGCACTTATGAACAGTGCCACAATAAACATACATGTACAAGTGTCTTTTTATAATCCTTTGGGTATATACCCAGTAATGGCATTGCTGGGTCAAATGGCATTTCTATTTCTAGATCCTTGAGGAATTGCCACATTGTCTTCCACAACGGTTGAACTAATTTACACTCCCACATTCTGCATATGTACCCGAGACCTTAAAGTATAATTAAAAAAATACATGCACTTGCCCAAAAGAGTTTACAACATTCACAGCAGAAGCTTTAAACTTTCACTTAGAGGTTAGAGAAAGTTGGCCGGATGGCAAAAGCAAATTCATTTAAATACCATTTTTACACTCATTTCATAATAGTAACATTTTATCTTTTTTACAATGATTTATAGGCACTGGAGCAGAACAGGGGAGTCAAGAAAAAAAGCAATTAACGAATAAAGGAAAAAGTACCAATAGTGAAGGGGAAAAAAAAATCTTCTGAAAGCTAAAGAAGAGAGAATAATTGATGGTTCCATTTTAGCTTAATGTTATTTCTGGATCTCTTTTATAATGTGTTATTTACTGCATAGTTTATAGTTGACAGAAAATAAACAGCATTTGCAATATAATGTCTTTAGCTCTGCATGCACTTGCTCATCCCACTTGCTTGTCAAGTTAGAACTTCAACCAACATCCGTCAAAGTCTCCTGTGATAGAGTCTGTTTTTAATAAGCCCGGCACTATAATTACCTTATTGCAAAGTTAAGGCTAAATGACACTTATGATGAAGGTTTCGTGGCTAAACAGTAAAGTCAGTGAAGCATATGCATACCAACTGTCAGACAGGAAATAGCTGTTCGAGGATTTCTTTATTGCCTGACAAGGGTCACTTCATTTGTACTTGGAAACTTTGTCCCAGCTACAACAGGTGGCAGAGAAGGAAAAAGAATAAATAACAAAGAGGATAACTTAGAAAGATACCATTATTAACAGATTTTTGAAAAGATGAATTACTGAGCATTGGTGCTCAGTAATGTCTGTGCTAGGTGTTTTCACAAATATTTTCTAATTTAAAACTTCCCAATAATCCAAAGAGTTAAAATATTGTCCAAATTTTGTAGATGGGGAAACTGAGGCTTTGAAAGTTTTAAAATTGTGTGCTGGAGGGCACTTAGCTGACAACTGGTAAAACTACACCAGCAACCCAGTCTAGACAGGGGCTGTATTTGTTCAAGCACGATCCAGATTGTGGTCTGGATGGAAGTGAGGTATGGTTTAGACAGGTCCACATACTGAGTTACTAATAGTAGAAAGGCAGAGAAGCAGATAAATGATGATCCTCTGTATGTCATAGCCAAGATCCATCTCTATTTTACATTGTCTGAAGTTTTACATTTTTGTGACAATTACAATCAACTGTGAATTGATGTATCAGTATACATAACATTACGCATCACAGCATCTTTCACCAAAGCAGCTCTGGAAATAAATGGAGTCTTGCTCTCATCTTAGCATGTGTGGATGACAATGACAATGACAGAATGGCACTGTGTCTGAAAGGTTAGGAGCCTCATTTTCATTTAACGGATGATAGAAAATGAATCACTGCATCATTTGACTTATTGCATCATTTGACTCATTTAGTAGTCACCATTAGTAGTCATCAGTCTACTAAATCTGGGATATTTATTCTCCATTTAATATCTCAAGGCAGAAATATGGGACTTCTTTTCTACTCTTCTCTTGAGGTATTTCTAAGTAATGGTAAGAGCATCAGATTCTTCTTCCAGTTTACTTGAGGGTTCATGTTGGATCAACTTCCAGAATTGCTCTGATGCACATCTTGGAAGAGGAATGCTCTACTTTTCAACAGAGTGCTTAGCATTAGTGGCATCAGACCTGAAGTTAATATACTGAATAGGGTATTTGATTCCCAGGACTAATCCACATCAGGGCAGGGTTTTAAAATAATGAACTGATGCAAGGTAAAAATAACTTAAATATTTTGGTTACAAAATCAATGTTAAAGAAAGTTGTATTTCAGGCTATGGGAGTTAACATTTAGTCATTGCCATGATACACCAGCAAAGATAGAGAATGTTGAAATCAAACTCTTGGCTCTTCAATGGTATCTCTGTGTAATGCCTGGCATCTCTGTATAACTCCTCAATTGAGTTTTCAAGTACCATTCAGGACACAAAAAACAATTAGGAAGTCAACTAACAAGTGGATTGAGTGAAAGCAGGAGCCCTTCCTCACTCCATAACACTGTTCACCTCTCCTGCTCTCCTTAGTGTTTGTTGCTTCTGAGATTAGGAGTTGGGGAGGGCGTGGAGATTGGAGAGATCCATGTGGTGGTGGGAGGTCACAGGACTGATTTGGCATCTCCTAGTAATCAATGGAGGGGGTATCTGGCCATCAGCTTTCCACAGCTTTCTTCAGAATGTGGAGTTTTTGATGTCGCTGTCATCAGTTTTGTCTTCATGCCACTGTTTCTGACATAACAGGTTAAGTTATCCCGCAACATGGTTATATTCCATGTCTTACCAGAGACATTGAAGTTTTCTGTAATTTCTCCTAAGAGTACTGGTATCAGCAACTTGCAGGCCTGGGGTTTTTATGTTGCACTACTTCCTCTGGTCACATATGATCTTTTTGTGGTTTTATCCTTGCTTATATTAAGACCAAGTGCATAACTGATGTGAATAAGATAAATATAGTGTAGCAGGAGGGAAAACATTAGCAAGATCATCACTGGGATGCATTCTGCCCCTGCAATAGAGGGAGAGGATTTACTTCTGTTGTGTCCAGCCATCTTGTGGATTTAAAAATCATCAATCTTGAGTTGATTTTTGTATAAGGTGAGAGATGAGGATCCAGTTTCATTCTCCTGCATAACAGTTATCCTAGCACCTTTTGTTGAAAAAGGAATCCTTTCCCCAATTTATGGTTTTGTTTGCTTTGTTGAAGATCAATTGTCTCTAAGTATTTAGGTTTATTTCTGGGTTCTCTATTCTGTTCCATTGGTGTATGTGCCTATTTTTATGCCAGTACCACACTGTTTTGGTGACTATGGCCTTATAGTGTAGTTTGAAATTAGATAGTGTGAAGCCTCCAGATTTGTTCTTTTTGCTTAGTCTTTCTTTGGCTAGCTGGGCTCTTTTTTGGTTCCATATGAATTTTAGAATTGTTAACAAATATCAACTCAACATGGATTAAGGACTTAAACCTAAGACCTGAAACTATAAAAATTCTAGAAGATAACGTTTGAAAAAACCTTTCTAGAGAGTGGCTTAAGCATGGATTTTATGACTAAAAACCCAAAAGCAATTGCAATCAAAACAAAGATAAATAGCTGGGACCTAGTTACACTAAAGAGCTTTTACATGGCAAAAGGAACAGTCAACAGAGTAAATAGACAACCCACGGAGTGGGAGAAAATGTTCACAATCTATACATCTGACAGAGGACTAATATCTGGAATCCGCAACAAACTCAAATCAGTAAGAAAAAAAATCAATCCTATCAAAAAGTGGGCTAAGGACATGAATAGACAATTCTCAAAAGAAGATATATGAATGGCCAACAAACATATGAAAAAATGCCCAATATCACTAATGATTAGGGAAATGCAAATCAAAACCACAATGTAATACCACCTTACTCCTGCAAGAATGGCCATAATAAAAAAAGCAAAAACAGTAGATGTTGGCATGGAGGTGGCAATCTGGGAAAACTGGTACACTGCTGGTGGAAATAACTAGTATGTACAGCCACTATGGAAAACGGTGTGGAGATTCCTTAAAAAACTAAAAGTAGAACTACTGTTTGATCCAGGAATCCTACTACTGGGTATCTACCCAGAGGAAAAGAAGTCATTATTTGAAAAAGATACTTGTACACACGTTTATAGCAGCACAATTCACAGTAGCAAAATTATGGAACCAACCCAACTGCCCATCAATTGACGAGTGGATAAAGAAACTCTGGTATATATATATATATATATATATATATATATATATATATATATAAACACTATGGAATACTACTCAGCCATAAAAAGGAATGAATTAAAAGCATTTGCAGTGACCTGGATGAGATTATAGACTATTATTCTAAGTGAGGTAACTCAGGAATGGGAAACCAAACATCGTTTGTACTCACTGATATGTGGGAACTAAGCTATGAGGACACAAAGGCGTAAGGATTATACAGTGGACTTTGGGGACTTGGAGGGAAGAGTGAGGGGAGGTGAGGGATAAAAGACAACAAACATGGTGTAGTGTATACTGCTAGGGTGATGGGCACACCAGGTTCTCATAAATCTCCACTAAAGAACTTACTGATGTAACTACCACCTAGACCCATTAAGTTTTCTACAACTTACGGAAAAATAAAAATAAAAATGATATCATTGTGTCACTTCTAACATCCACGCTGGGTATAACAATAAAATGACAATAAGATTACTTTTATGCAAATGTACATTATTATTTTTTAGACAGGGTCTCACTCTGCCACCCAGTCTGGAGTGCAGTGAGGCAATCTTGGCTCACTGCAACCTCTGCCTCTCAGGTTCAAGGGATTCTCCCACCTTAGCCTCCTGAGGACATGAGACTAAAGGTGTGCAACACCACACCTGGCTAATTTTTCTATTTTTTGATAGAGATGGGGTTTCACCATGTTGGCCAGGGTGTTCTCAAACTCCTGACCTTAAGTGATCCACCCACTTCAGCCTTCTAAAGTGCTGGGATTACAAGCCCGTGCCAGGGCTTCACATGGAATAATTTATATAACAACACTAAGTGCCAGAGATGAGAAAAATAAGAAAAAGCTGTTTTGAATTTGAATAGTTTGGAAAAGGCTTCTTAGAAGAATTAAATGACTTACGATGCAGAATAGCAGAGCATGTTGGATATTCTTGATTGTGGTGGGGGATAAGAAAAGGGAATGCATGAGCAAAATAACGAGATTAAACAGGCCCTCTCTTACAATGTTCTGAGTTGAATTTTAAAACTAATTGTAATGAGTCTATAATTACTATTTAAATTCAGATTATGGAGGCCACATTACTTGCCCATTAACACATATACTTTAAATTTATGGACACCAGTTTTAGTGTCAGGTTGAAGAATGGTTTTCAAAGTGTACTCTTGGGTACAACCACATCAGAATCATCTGGGGCACTTGAAAAAAATGCACATTTCTAGGCCCTCTCCCAGACTTTTGGATCTGAATCTTTGAGGGTTGGGTCTCTGAATCTGCATTTTAAATATTCTTCCCAGGGACTTCTTAAACTCACTGAAATTTAAGAATTACTAACGTAAAAGAAGCTGAAATCCTGTGTACACTTGTGATGAAAATGACTTAGGGAAATGTCATCGTGATAGAAGCCCTGTCATGTCAGGGCTGAGTGTTGCAAAGAGATGGTTTTTCTTGCAAAACTAGAGTTGTCAAGAGACATTAGTTGGCCGTGTCAGGAAGAACCTCATGGGATGAAGTCTTCATGGTTTGGGGCCTGGACCCCCCACTTTGCATGGGCAGAAATTACATTGGATGTTTTTGCCTACGGGGAGCCTGACTCATGCTGATAAATTCACAAGAGACTTAATGGTAAACCCAACTACTGCTTGATGAATTTGTGGTAGAAATTATACCTGATTTAAGAACTAAGACCATATTGGTGGGTCCCCAGGAGAGAGGATATACATCAAGTGACTCAGTGAACAGTGAGTTATCAAACTTGTTAGTAATTGTCTCTGTACTCGTCTACTTCTCTTACTAGACTGAACTCTCTTTGAGCCTTTTATTCCTGGTATCTCCCTCATGTACTGAGGTGCTCATTACAAAATCAACACCTAATAGAGAACTGTTGGATGAACAAATGAATTATTCTAAACCAAGGGGATCAAATGATCAGAGGGATATTTGTGCTGATCTGGGCCAACAGATAAGTCCCTTGTCATTGTTACAAAAAATGGTTAGGGTCTATACAGTTGGATTTCTGATTGGCCTTAATGAAAATTTTATGACGTCGCTGCTATAGAAGTTCAGGAATAAGAACATGTAGTGTGTGTTTTGGGAAATCACAGAGGTCAGCAAGGTTCTGAAGTTTGGGCATGGTTCTTTGGATAAACTGAGAGGGTACAGATGTGACAGCTGGAGAGAGCACAGAGGTGAAGGACAGAGAACAGGAGCAAATGGGCTGGACAGGAAGAGAGGGTTCTCAGCAAACCTACAGGTTGTGGATGTTGGGGTTCTAATAGAGGGCTTTTAGAATTTCCCAAGAGAAGTTTGTATTCAGAAAAACAGGCAAAAAGTCAGGCTATAAATTATATGTTGAAAGGAAGAGAGGAGTTTGAAGAATGTTTTGGCCTGATGGTTGGAGCAGATGGGGAGAGACTGAAATCAGTCCTCCTATAAGGATAGACACCCAATTAGTGAGTCTGCCCCAATATTTGCATAACTTTAATTCTATTTTCTCTTTCATTATTTAAAGCCCATTGTCTTCCCACCCTGAGCTCAGTCCTGTTCTGGCAGGGACTTCTGGTTTATGCCTGTGGACATTTGAGTGTGCAAATCCAAACTCTGTCAACCACCTTCACTCTACCCTGAGTTAGAGCTGTGGACATGGTTACTTGTGCTGCTGTCTGCCCTTAGGAGAATGAACCCAGGAAGAGGCATATGTAGGTTTCAGCTCTGGGTTGTTTCGGCGTCTGGGGTGAGGTCTAGAAGGGGAGACACAGCTCTAGGTAGGTTTGAGCTTATCCCCTTGGCCTCAATGTCCTCTTCAGCCTGTGTGGAGAGAGGCTCAGCTGGTGGATGGTCAGAAAAGGATCCTACCAGCAGGGACCTCAGTTACAAGCCCTAGTTGACTGGTTCTAGGTATAGTACTGCTTATTAGTAATGTTTAGGACCTGGGAGCATTATGAGATATTTATAGGTATCTTGACCTACCATTTCATTCTTAACTTTCACAGAAGCTCTGGTACGTCTTTGGGAAAAATAGCTTTTGGGACTAACTGAGGGAATAGTTTCTTATTTTTATTGAACTTCTCACATGATTTCTTATGGTTTTTCTAAAAGGGGAGGAGGAGATATATAGGGCCAAGCCTTGCCAATTTTCCATGTATGGCTCTAATATTTTTCTTTCATTTTTTCAGAAATTTATTGAGCACCTTTTCCATAGGGCATCTTTCAAGATTTGTACTAAGAGCAGATCCTACAACTGTAAACAAAATAGACACAGCTCCTTTTCTCAAGGAACTTACAGTCCAGCAGGAGAGAGAGTCTTTAAGTAAATAATCAAAAGATCACACAAATTGATATAATTTCAGTAGTTAGTGTAGTTAATGACAATGTAGGTAATTATAAAGGACACAACCAAAGGATATGACATAGACTGTAGGGTCAGAGACAGCTTCATTGAGGAAGTGATTATTGAATTAATTGAGGGGTAAACTTTCTTTCTAGAGCCCACAGCTGTTGCTAAGACCATGGAGGAATGTTGATTGTTCAAGGAACCACAAGAATGCAGAGGAGGAGGAAAAAATGGGGCATCATGAAATAAACAGGCAGTGGGTAAAATATGTAGATCATTTAAAGAACTTGGAGGTCTTTTAAATGTCTTTATTCTAAAAGAAATAGCAATGGAAAAGCTTACGTGAAAAAAAAACAAACAGGATGTCACGGTCAGATTTGAATATTTAGAGGACATTTCTGGCCTCATAGTGGAGAACATTAGAGAGGGAATGGGTGAGGAGGAGGCCAGTGAGGAGATTTGTACAGTACAAAGATGATTATAACTTGGATGAAAGATGGTGATCATGGAGATTGGGAGAAGTAATGGATCTGAAAACTAGGAGGCAAAATTAATCAGACTTGAACAGGGAGATTCCAAAGATGATTCTCAAGAATGTCTTGGAACTTCTCTCTGTCAACATTTAATGGCTGGTAGACCAGAATGTTTTGGAGTGTGTAAAAAAAAAAAAAAATGAAGTCTGACAAACGTCCTTTGGATTTAGCACTGTGGAGATAATTGGTAATCTTAGCAAGTATTGTTTCATACTTAACAATATGAAGTATGAAGAAACAATGAAATATTGTTTCATTGTTTCTTCTTAACCAATTAATTTTGCCTCCTTCCTCCAATTAATTGGTTAAGAAGAAAGAGGTAAAGCAAATATGGATTACTACAGAAATTTGGCTGGAAAATGAAAATAAGACAGATATCTATATGAACATAAAGAAGAATTTTTTTTAACTATAGCAACTTGAGGATGTTTGAATTTCTACAGAGAAAGGGGATCCAGGAGAGGGGGATAAATTGAATATACTGTGGAGAGAGGCTTTCCCTTATCTTGGCATTCACCAATATTCATTGCTTCAGAAAATTTTTCATACCCTGGACAAATTCTGAGAGTAAGAATTGGAGAACTCTGTAGCAAGAGCAAGAGCAGTTGGGATTTTCCTGGGGTAGAAAAACCATCAAGAAGAAGGAGTGACAGCTTTGATAACTGAAGGACTGATTTAGAATTCAAACACTCCATTGTTTGCAACTGCAGCAGAGCTTCTGATTATGCTGAGTGGGGATGTGACTTATATAGACCAATTTCATAAAGTCTTTTATTCCTTGGGGTCCCCGGAACAGTGCTACTGTAAGTGTGTGTGCCAGTTTCTGAAGCTTGACTTACTCCATTGAAACCACAGGAAGAATGTTATTTGATTTATGAAAGGAGTTAGCCAGCCATTCACCTAATTTTGGAACAGTGACAGGAATAGGAGGAAACAAAAAGGATATTGAACCAGAACTGTACGACTTGCAAGTTATCGAGATGCTGAAGGAAGACAAAGATTTTTTAATATTTAGGGTCATAACTCATTCAAATAAAGTTAAGAAATCAATTTTCAGGACAATACAAACTCACTAATGCAGACAGACTTTAAGGGGATGATATCTTTCAAAAAGTTTAAACTATAGAATATATGGACAGCTAGGTTAGCTACTTCAAATCCATTCTGGAATGAGAAAAAGAATGGGTTTAAGTACATGAAGTTACTCTATTAAAGCAAAGCATTAGCATTTCTAGTTAATAAACTGGTAACTATTATTTGCATAGAAAAAAATAATTTGGTTTCTTTCAGTCAGTTAAACATGCCTTCTGTAGCTTCACCCATAATCATTTGCATAACAAGCTTTAAAAATAGATAGTGTAAAAATAGACTTTACCCAAGAATGAAGTGTCCTAGCCAGGAGAAACTAAACTTTGACTGCTTTATAAAACATTCACCATGCCCTAGACTATCAGAATAAAAATAAAGTCTGCACTAGATCCTTATATTTGAAAGTACCAAATGTAATCTCCATAAAATTAACACATTTGAGTGATTTAATGTATTTATGAAGGTGATGTATTTGAATACTTACATCAAAATAAAAAGAGTCACAGTATCTTGGAATATAACTTATCTGAATGTATTGGGTGCCACCTGTGGTTACTATTGATAGAAATAATATGATTATATTTGCAAAGAGGACCCTGATAGGTCTAAGTTGAATTATATGGACATAAGGCTAGATTACCTGAGCTACAGATGACTGGTTCCACTGGTTGTAGTGGACAAAATATTGACACTTGGAAATCCAGCCTCCTTCTTTGACCCTGTTCCAGCATTTATGAACTATCATCCAGTCTCTAATTTTATGTCTTACTCCATTCGAGAAACTATTATTTCAAAGAAAGCTTCTTAAAAAAATAGTCCAAACAGCAACTTCTTAATGTTGCATTACTAATCTGTCCATTACTGCAATAAGAGAATTTGGGTCAAGTTTTAAATACTTGCAAGTTTTAGAGACCTACGTTAGACCCTTATAAACTGAGTGTGAGAAGAATGGTTCCCAGTTAGAGTAGGCCAGCTCTTCCTTCCCCCCAGTTTCTGAAGCCATCCAGATATAACAGCAACTCCCTGGGAGCAAAGTTCACTGTATGTATCTCAGGGGGAAAACAGAATAAATGTTTGGTAAATTGAAAAACAAATTTAAATCCAATGACTGGTTTTAAGTATAACCTAAGGAAAATGTTTCACTCCATGAAGCCATAGGTATACAAAAGGACTATCGAATTCCCAAGTGAATGAGCAGTAAACATGGATACATTTAATGTTTCCAGATTTGGTAGAAATTATTAACAACATTCTTGATTGCTTTATGAAATATGTTATTTGTTAACATGTGCAACTCTTAGAACAGCTGTGGGCATGGATGCTAATTAAAGGTATATCCATCACTTTAAGTTTGTGAGGAAGAGAATTTATTTGATGGATGCTTATTTTTAGTACCCCAAGACATACAGTCCTTTATAGTTTTTAAAGTTCAACTTGAGCTTCCATGATCCATCTTTTCTTTGTTCACCTGGCTTGCATACCATCCAGGAAAGTCCTATGGTACTGCTTGCTGTTATTCACATGGGATATTTCTATTGGGCAGAAACCGCTCTATGATACCTTGAAAACCCTCATATCTAGCCTTTGGCTTGAGCCCCTACCATTCTTGTATTTTTGGCAAGCACAGCCAGGTCAATTTCTCTCAACACACATGCCATATGCCATGGAAATGTACAGAAAAACAGAGAAAAGCAAAATAAGAAAAAATGAAAACGACTTTGGACTTGTAAGGATGGAGGCAGTGTGTAATGGAGATTACAGAACACAGACTTTGGCTTCAGAGATACACAGGTTTCATTCAGGCTCTGTTGTTTACTCTGTATGACCTTGAAGAAGTGACTCTAAGCTTCATTTTCCTTATCTGTAAAATTGGACTTATAACAACAATTTCCTAGGGTTCTCATGATAGTTTAAAAGTAGTTTATTACTACAAATACATAATGAACACTTGTGTCAGCCAGAGTCAAAGCAGAAACAGAATTCGTGTTGGAGGCTGCACTTGTTTCTATTGCTGTGTAATAAATTACCACAATCGTAGTTGTGTAATAATGGTGTAAATACTGATTGACTATCTCACAGTTTCCGTAGGATGGAATTCTGAACATGAGTTAGTTCAGTCTGTTCTGGGTCTCATAAAATTGAAATCAAGGTGTTGGGCAGGGCTGTTATATTCTCTGGAGCTTGGGACCCTCTTCCAAGCTTCTTTGGGTTGTGGTTGTAGGACTGAGGTCTCATTTTGTTACTGGCTTTCAGTTGGGACCACTCTTAGCTCCTCAACATTGCCTGCCAGTCCCTGCCAAGTGGCCTTTTCCACAATATGGCAGTTTGCTCCTGCAAGGCTGACAGGAGAGTGTCTACTGCAGTCTTGAGTATCTCTGATTTGTCTCATCTCAGACTCCTAGACCTTCTCTCTTTAAAGGACTCACTCACTGGACCAGTCTCACTCACACTTAAAGGGACAGGATTATATAAAGTGTGCAAACAAAGGGGTAGGGATCTTGGGACTATCTTAGAATTATGCCTCCCACAAATGGTTCAGATGAATAGACATTATTAATAAAGAGACAAAGTACAGAGGTGTGAGCAGGATTAAGGAAGCAAAGGGGGAACAGAGAAGCAGTCAGAGACCAACAACAAGAGGATGTCATCATCATAACCTGTTGAGTCTTTGGACTGTCGGGAAATGCTCTGCCCCTGGAAGAAAGTAGCCACTGCCAGAGTTTTGTACTGAGGATGGATAGAACAGAGAAGGAAACCCCTATGTCTCTCTTTCTGCCTTCTGATCTTCTGTAGATGGCTCCCATGGGCCCAACCAAACCAGAAACCAAGGGCTCAGAACTTGGACTGTGCAGTCCATAGAGTCCTCTATGGACTCCTAGGGCCCAGAGGGGCAGAGAAGAGTAGTGAATTGACTTGAGGTGGCAAATAACGATCACATTGCTTAAGAAATGGTAGTTATTAATTAAACCATCATCTCTGGTTTATGAACATATTTATGAGTCTACAAGTGTGAAGGACTGGCCTACCCTTTTAACTTTATAAGTGGTTCTGAGTGGTGGGTGAGAGAGGAAGTGGCCTTTTTTTAAGAGCTGAACTATAATAATGAGCTACCTCTAGCACATTTCTTTTCACGGAGGAGATAATTGACATATATTTGTAGCAACAGCCAATGTAATAATGAGGTTATAAAAATTCATAATGAATTGGAACTTATTCCATAAATATGTATTAAAGGAGGCAAACAGAATGTTAAGTTATATTAGTATTTTAAAAGAAATAGGTTGATTTTTAAGAAAAGAATTTTATAGGTTCCATTGATAGATTAACAAAAGGGTAGAAACTTGCTCAAAGAGTATGTGTTTGTTTTGGTCTTCACTGACTGATTATATTTACAAAATCCATAAACAATGGCTTACTGAAAGCATCTGAGTAAATTTGGGAATCAACATGATAATACTTAACAACAATCACATTGAACCCACAGCCAACCAAGGAGAATGCTCAGAGTTAGGTCTTTTATGAATTCCTTTAGTTGAAACAGTGAAACAGCAGTATCTGTTATAAACTTTTAGAACCAGAATTTTAACATTTATACTTTTCCTTCCTCTGGTGAATTTATTTTTTATCTTTATGGGTAAAGCATAAAGCATTTCTGTTTCCTTTTGAACGTCTAATTTTTAAACTTCACCTAGTTTGTATTTGGAGATAGGGCACCAGGGGCTTGGCTTGTTCATTTCTATCACACTGACAGTTGAACATGGAAATGGAATCTTTTGCAATGAACAGGACAGAGGAAAATTTAGACTCTCATTTTTGTAGATAGTGTCTCTTTGTATTACATATTAGCAATCAAAATGAGAAAATAGAAATCATTTTCTATGGGAGTAATTCTTTATAGTATTTCCAATTGTTTTTAGGTATTAGTGAGCTATGGATTTAGATTTCCATCCAAATTAATAATGCACTTAGAGTGTTAGAAAGCAAATAACATACAATTTTCTTTTCAAACATGCAAAGTCTGATTTAAGAACTTTCAATGTTCCAGTGCCTATACTACATTTTTTTAATGTTCATTTTCATTTTGCATTGAAAAGATTGCCTTAATGTTCTAATTAGCATTTCCATATTTGCTCACATACTTTTACACTTATGTAGTGGAAAACTACAGTCAAATATTCCCCTACGAAAATTATAAGGCTTTTCATTTCAGATATATCTTTTCCCAACCTGTCTTGTAGCAGGAACATTGGTTTGGCATTCTGAGGACAGAATAGAAAGTCTGAAGCTAGAGACATTCTAATATTATGTTAATTTTATCTTTAATATTGGACCTGGAAGTTTTTCTGATCTACTTTCTCCTTTGACTACCAAATTCGTACATATTATTGAAATTGTCCCAGTGAATATAAAAATTGATCTCTGAAATGTATGTAGAAGATAGGTTTGTACCAATGTTAGACCATCTGGTATTGTTTGAGTACCAGTGGAAAGGTTGCTCCATTTTTATTACAAAGACTTGTCTTCACTTCCTTAAATTTTATGAGTAGTTCAAGCTAATCTAAACCTGTTTCTCTCCAAATTTCATTATTCTTGGATATCTAGCCTGAACAGCAAGAATATAATTTTATTTCATGATTAACGTTACTCTAATTCAAAATTTTCCTCAACTCTAGTTATTCAAGAAACAATAATCATACCTAAACAGAGTAATCTAGAATTTTAATAGTAATATAACTTACTCCTTTATAACTTAAAAGCCTTATTTAACATATTTTAAAAGATAAATACTTTAAAAATAATAAATGTTATACATTTGCTAATGACTTTAAGATAATCCGGTACATCTACCCTTTGTGATTTTAGTTCATTTTCTATTTCCCTCTCCAAAAGTCAAGTTCTTACTAGAAAATTGTTCATCAAAATAGGATGGAGTATCTCCAGAGGTAAGTGCTACATTAGTATAATTAGGTAGTAGTTCCTCTCTGCATTGAGAAGGGAGGGAAATAGAAAGTATTATTTTGTGACCTTCGAAACACTGTTTAACTGCTACATTGGGAACTTTTATGTCATGTGGCCACATAGTTACCTGGAAGCATTGTTCTTGCATTTGTTTTGGAATGAGAGAGTTTACAACCTTTGGGGAGTGGAATTTATGATTCTTTGCTCTTGGGATTCTACTCCATTATATACAGTGTGATTTATGTTTTTGCCCTCTAGAAAATGTGGTCATGTCATAAAATGGAAATCGTAATCTTGAAAACTGAAAGGAAATTGGGTAGCTGGTTTATAGAAAATCCATTTTTTTTCAGGCTGTTTGACTGCAACAGAAGTAATCTATTTGTGGATGTTAATAAATTGTAGTCTGCCAGGGTTTAACACCACTGTCTATTGTGCAGTTGTAGATTCACTTAATGTTTGCTTAACCTGTACTCTGTTCCAGAATTTCAGCATTCCGGATGCTCTAGGAATGTAAATATTTCCATAAAGTACAAATACAGGTTGACTGTTTAGTAACAGTCATAATAAGTGATTGACAATAAACTTCATTGTTTTCCTGTTATTCCAATCTCTGCAGAAACAATATACTTAATTATCTTGGGAACAATATTTAGGTGCATGGTATTTATATTCTTGTAACTATGAAATTTGGGTAGACAATTGAATTGTTTTGCTTTGTATTTATTTAGTAAATTTGTCTAGGATAACTTTATTTTGATTAGTGGGCTAAAGCGGTTTTATCTTTATGCCCTTGTTGTTTCTGGCATAAATTCTAGGCCAAGGTAATTCTCAAACTGCTAAATGAGTATTTCTCAGTGGATTCTTGTAAGTCGTGGACAGTGCTCTTAAATCTTCCTGGCTGAGTTGCCATCCATTGAATCACTGGGCTGAGATAAGATCAAAGTCATTTTTTACACCTAAAAAAGGTAAGTTTTTATTAAAAAAAAAAAAAAAGACTTAGTCCAGAGAATATCTTTAGTCACTGAAAAGGAACGTCACAGTGTATTTTTTTTTCTAATAAATTATATGCTGAAGCATTTGGAATAATTCTGGAGAAGAAGAAATTCACATTTCTTAATATAAGAAAGTATAGCTCTTGTTAAAACATTCTCCTGATTTGTGTTTTTAATCAGTTTGTTGTTATTATAGTTAATCCACCTACTATCTCTGAGAAGTGGGTTAAAATTATTAACCCTGTTTTACAGATTGGGAAATGGAGACACAGTGAGGTTAAGTGAAGTCATCAGCATCCTACATTAAGTCATTGCACAAAGAGGATTAGTCTGGTTTTCATATGGTATATTCAGTCCTCAGTATCTTTTATTTCACTTGTAATGAGTTACACTGTTGCACCCTCAGTTCATATTTGGAAAGAAAGCACTGACACTTGACCACCACCTTTCTTTTTTCTGCTTAATGATTCTTGTGAGCCCTTGAAGATAAACTGTTGTGATTGTTAAAAGACTACAGCTTCTCTTAACTTTTGAAAATATGCATATGTTACAGCCATCGTTGACTTTCATTTTTCATGTTAATGTTAAAGGTCTCTGACTTGGAACTTAAATTGAGATTTAACCCATGGTATATTTTAAGTGTTAGCCTTTTCATGTCTAGCTCTTTGGAGATAATCTACCAAGTAACCAATCAACTAGTATTTACTGAGCATTACATGTGCCTTGCTTGATTTTTGGCCACAGATTTTCCTAGGTGATTGTGATATCTTTGTCCCAGGTATTGACTAAACCTGTGGCAAATTTTGGGTAATAACTCAGCCTTCCTCAGTTGGTACTGGCTGACTTAACTAGGGTAAGATCATGTTATAAAATCTCAGGATGGAGGGCTTAAAAGCCACTATTCTCTCTCATATCATGTTGCTCCTCTCTGACCCCCACCACACACATAGAAAGATCAGCATAGCTTACCCACAGATAGAATTTGTTCTTCACACTCTAAGCTCCAGCCATTTGGGAGATGCCATCTCTCTCCTCTTAGGGCCAGCTTCTGTACATGAGTCTCCCTAATCCAGTCACCTCTCTCTCCCCTCCTTTTACCCTCCATTCCCTGCCACAGGATGACTTCTTAACACTTGACTCCTATTCAGTTTACATCTTCACCTAGGTTCTACCTCCTGAGGAAGGTGTTTCTCCAACATCTGGCCTAGATCAAGTCCCTTGCCATAGGAGATCCAATAACAAACATGTAAAGCTTTCTCTTTGGTGTGATACTGCTACCTCCTGCTAGTGACTAGATTGCAAACTCCATGAAAGCAGAGATCGTGCCTTTCTTGTTTTGCATTGCATAATAAATTCTTAGTACAGTCCCTGAGACATGACAGATGCTCAGTAAATATTACTTGGTTGGTGGGTTGGTTCATTATCTCTAAACATATGAGAATTAAAAAAAATAGCAATAATATATACCTATGGTAGCACTTCCAGTAACAAAAAGTATGAGAACTTCTTCCCCTATCCTAGAAAAGAGGTTAAAGAAAAAAAACCAAATTACAGAAATCAAGACAAAAGCATGGATTGTAGTTTTCATAATAAACAAAGTGGAATTTATGACAAAAAGTGTTTTTTTTAATGAGAAAAGTTAGAAATCATAATGAATATAACTATAATTATAAATAGATTTGCACTAGGCAACAAAAATATTTCTACTTAGTGAAAATTGAGACCAAGGTATGGAAGACAAACAAGATAAATACCATCATAATACAAAGGAAAAAATAAGAGAGATAAACATGACAAAATACAAGAAAAGAGCTATGGAAATTCAAGCTTTGGATGCAAATAAGTATTCTTGAAGAATAAGACAAAAAAGTGAATGTGGAGTAAATAGTCAAAGAAACAACAGAAAACTTTTGTAGGCTAAAAGAAGATCTGAGTTTGGGAATGAAGTTTCCCTACAATATATATGTAACTGAAGAAAAGAAAGCTGTATTTAGACTTGTTCCAGTAAAAGACAATCATATATCCAAGAACATAACCCAAACAAATAAAGATGAGTTTGGCATCAAGTTTCTTTTTCAGAACACCATATATCTTGAGATGGTATTTAAAGAGTATTTTGGGCAAAAATTTATGGCCTCAGAATTCACTGTTCCTCAAAGTTGAAGTCCGTAGATATGGGAATCTTTTTCTGCTGCGCAAAGTTCCAGAATATATAGTACTTTGGAGAAATTCTATTTTTGGCCTTCATAGCAAATAACTTGTAATTCTTCTAAGAAAATTATCCATTTTCATATCCATGAATTGTGTAACTACAATGGCCTTTATTTTTAAAATTCTGAATAGTTTATTAGTGCCATCCTTATAATTCTATATTTAAGAGTATCATTAATGGATTATCTTTTCACATTGATTGTATAAATGGCAAGAGTCAAATATATTAGAGGCCTAATGTGATAAGATCAAAGCATCTGGTTATCCACTGTATCTGTTCTTCCCCTCCCTTATACAATACTAGAACTTGTAGCTGAGTACATGGATGCCTAGGTAAAGATTTTGTTTCCCAATCTTCCTTGCAACTAGGTGTAACCATGGGAATATATGGCCAATGAGATAGCGTGGAATGGATGTGTGTAGTTGGAATGCAAGTGTAATGAGCAACCATCTTGAACAGTGTGAATGTAGACTATGCCTTTGGGATGACAAATCACAAGGTACACCAAGTAGGATGGGCCTCCAAAGACTGTAGAGCAGATCCACTTTGTTTAAAATTTTCTGTGACAGGGAAATAATGTTCTATCTTTTAAATTCATTGCTATTTTATTCTCTGGCACATCAGCTGAATTTCAGTTAATACAGGTAAAAAGTACATACAGTGCATTAGATGTCTCAGTCCTAGTGCTAATTTACATTCTCATCATTCTTTTTCTATTTTAGTATTTCCTATTATTTCATGTGCCCTTGTATTCCTGCTTAAATATTCTAAATATAAATAAATACATTTATCACCTAGGTATTCTTCCTAATGAAACTACTTAGAGCCATACTCTAACCAAGAGATGAATCAAAATTTGGACTCAGAAGTTGGGAGTTATAGTAAGATAGGATTAATATGAACATTGAATTAAAATATATAACAACTGTAGATATAGCCACATTGTCTTTTTCTTCCGTCTACCCTTTGCTTTTTGGCCATGGGACATAATGAGGTTAATGTAGGAGGAGAACAGAGAGTCTAGCAATACAACTCAAGCCTCCCCCTATCCCAGCCTCGTCATAAAAAGAATAAAAATGAAAGCCTGACCTTCAAATATCTACTTGGAAGGAACAGAACAGTATTCCCATAAAAATCCTTCACTTAAGACATTTATGACCTTGAAGCCTAGCTTGAGTCTCATCATCTTCAACCACTGAAGAAATACACAAACCACCTAAGGCACTTTGTTTCATTGTCCACTATGTCTAATGTTAATGTTATCCCTCTACTCTCTTTGTTCCCATTTGCTTGATTTACTTTGCCTATCTTTTAACAAATTTTGTTCTAATGGGAATGGCTTTGGCTTTTTATTTTGAGCAATTCTGTCTTTTAATTAACTAAAGTTCTGAACACTATAATCTTGGGTGAGACTCACTCTTGGAAGCTGGGGAAGGCAGTCATGTGTTAGGTATAGAACTGTGACATTGTAGGTCACTGAGCAGCTAGGCAATTCTTCCCAGTGTACACTTTCATTAGATAACTTGTTTGTGTTGTAGTTTTTGCCTTCTGGTGACAGGAAACCTGCTTATCTTTTTTATCATTACAAGCCCTAAAAATGTAAAAAGGCTATTTTTACAATGTATCACCTCCTTGTTTTAGGCACAGTATTGTTTCAGGTATAGCATCTTGTTGACCTTAAAATGTTAACCTTTTGAATTAAGAAAAAAAAATAAATTTTGGTTATTTATTAAGGGAAAGTGAGTTTCACTTTATTATAGACTGTATTAATAAAAACCAATTTATTATGTTAAAAATTCTTACTGCATCAGCAGTATTTGCTGATTTTCAGTAGTACTGAAAAATTATTCTAATGCATATTTTTTCCTAAAGGATAATACTTTAAATCTACTACTTAATGGGGATAATCCAGGCTTATAGGGTCCTGTGGTTTTAATGATCTGAAAAACATAGTTTGGGGTCTGCAGATATTCTGCTTTGGATAGCCTATGCATTTTGAACTATGATGAAAATACACACTGGCTGGAATACATTGAGATGATGGTGGTTTAACTCCCACTATTAAGTTTATGACATTGTTGAGGGCTAGATCTCACTCCTAATGGTGGTGATATCTCACATTTACAAGGCACTTTCATCATGAAGGGTCCCACAGTGCCCTCTAAGCGTATCTCTACAGGAATGAGTATAACGCAGCCATCTCTTAGGAGAGTGACACCACCACCCACTGGTGGTTGTACTCACTGAGGACAGGGGCATGGTGACACTCAGGCCTTAATTTTAAAACAATGACATTTATTCACCCACTTTGACTAGCATACCAATGGTAACATTCTTCAAAAAAAATTTCAGAAAGGTTGTGATGATTGTCAAGTCAGAGGTTAACTTTTACATGGCCCTTGGTAGGAATGTCTCTTAATATCATGCCAACTTAGTATTTTCATTTTAAGAGGTAATAGTTCCGTCTTCTGACGTAATAAAAAAAATAGATGTTCTGTGTCCCTTCTACTACTCATATGTTCTTTGGAGGTTTTTTTTTTATTGGGAGGGAGTCTTGCTCTGATCCTTAGGCTGGAGTACAGTGGTGAGATCTTGGCTCACTGAAACTTCTGCCCCTCTGGTTCAAGCAATTCTCCTGCCTCAGCCTCCACAGTAGCTGGGATTACTACTCTGTAGTAGGTGCATGCCACCAAGTCCAGCTAATTTTTGTATTTCTTTTAGTAAAGACAGGGCTTCACCACGTTGGCCAGGCTGGTCTGGAACTCCTGCCCTGAAGTGATCTGCCCACCTTGGCCTCCCAAATTACTGGGATTACAGGTGTGAGCCACTGCTCGTGGCTGGAAATTTCTAATTTCTTTATTTCCCTTGTGTATGTCTAAGTGGGTTTCCTCATTAGGAAGTACTTGATAATCAGCAAAGGACACCAAGAGGTTTTTAAATTCCTCCCAGATAACTGCCTTTGCGATGGCAAATACGGTTTATAAATAAGAGGCTTACTTCTCCCTGAGGAAAATAAAGAAAGACACTTTCCTTCTCCCTTTTCTTAGAGGGTATGTTTTATAAAACTTGTCATTTTAAGGTCTTTTTCTGTCTCTTCAAAATGCGTGTAAACCTTTTTAACAGATAAATTAGCCTCTTACCAGTTTTATGGCCCAAGAATGTCTTTCGTAAGGATCAGAGCACTATCTCTTTGAAAAGGAGTCACAAGAGAGAAAGATAATGCACGTATCTTCTAGTCTCTGTGGGAGGGTGACATCTTAGCAACAGAGGATGCTTGGCTCCACAAATACCTTCTGTCATAAACATATAATAAATTTATTTTTCCCTTGGGGAAAGCCAAGTAACTAACACGAGTGGTCACTGCAATTAATGAGTCAATTTTGTATGAACTTTGTGTGAGAAATGGTGCTGTCAAGCTCTCTTACATGAGGACTACTTATTATGTATTTTGAGAACATGTACGTAATGGGTTGTATCTGCTTGGCAATATAAAGGAAGGAAGTTTCTTCCTGTCTTTACATTCTCTTTGCAGATTGGCTGTGATGATCATTGCATTCTGGTTTAATGCTTATTTAGTAATACAACTTTTCTTTCTTTTCTTCTTTTATGGAGAGGTGTTCTGGGTTGGCAGGATATTTTGTTTTTATTTTCCCAATACCTTCCTTTGCAGCAGTTGCCATTGGGTGATTACTAAAGTTTTATTACAATAGCCTAGGCACAGCTGTTGGCATCACTGTGGGAAGGTGTCATGGAAAATAAGAACAGCTAATCTTGGCTGAAGACTCACAACGTGCTAGGCACTTTTCTACATGCTTTAATGTATTATTTTTTCTATAGCTCTGAGAAAACCTGTGAGAGGTCAGTTCAATTTTCGTGTACATTTTCAAAGATAAAAAGTTAACTATTAAAACAATAACACATTAGTTATATTCAATCTATGAATTTTATAAAATATCACATAGTGCTAGTGTCAAAAATTCTTAAATTTCACTTCTGAATGCCTCTGTTTTGTTCTCCAGTCATCTGCCTCAAGCCTTAACATGTGCTCTGAATTCTTCCTTCCTTCCTTCCTTCCTTATTGCTCTTGGGAGAGGCCTGCCTAGGAGGGGAGGACATTTCTGTAGGTGCTACTGTTGTTTGATGGCAACTTTTTTTTTTTTTTTTAAATAAGACGGGGTTTCACCATGTTGGTCAGGCTGGTCTTGAACTCCCCACCTCAGGTGATCCGCCCGCCTTAGCCTCCAAAGTGCTTGGATTACAGGCGTGAGCCACCACGCCCAGCCGTTTGATGGCAACTTAATATGTTGTATAGTAAACTTGAGTAAGGCTTAAGCTACGTTATGGAGATTCCTGTTGGTCTAAGTCCATCAACATTTGGCTAGGATAATCATACTGCTTTTTACTTAAAATTGTTTCTTTTGACATATTAAGATTCTTAATAAAACATTTCCAGTCCTTTCTTTCCAAAAACTTTTAGGCCCTAATTTTCCATTAACATTTACTAGAATTAAACATGATAGTCAATACAATATATTCAGTACACAGTGCATATAAAAGGGGTCAACAAATTTTAGCTGTTATTATATACTCTAGGCCTTGAATGCGACTCCTATTATTACATATGTTTTATAAAAACATAGGAAAATTTAAAAGCCCTCTTTGAGTCTGTCTCCTTATTTTCAGGGTGGGGATAATTATTAGATGATATATTAAAAATCTAGAACAGTTTTTAGGGAAAAGTCAGAAAATAGAATGGAGGAGTGAAAAATCTTGGAAGGGGCTGCAGTGAGTTCCTCTACAGGACTTGGGATAAATCTCAGGTACAAAAGCCCAGGAGAATATGTGATTCAAGCTTCCTCCACAGCCAATCCACTAACTCACAGGTTTGCTGTAACCAGTGCTCAGGATGCACTTCATAGTGGTGCATCTCAGCACTGGTCCAAAAACCAACTTCATCAGAAATGCTTAGAGTCAGGTCATCAAGCCAATGGGAACAGAATCATCAGGGGTGGGGCTTAAATATTTGCATTTGAAAATCTTCCCAGGGATTATGTTCCTTGTATTATAAAATCATTTTTTCTTCTATTAGAAAAAGGCAACTAAGGCGGCCAGATGTTAATCCGAGTCAAATTTCCTTCTGTTGTTCAGTATACCTTTTCTTGCCACTAATTGTCATCTGTATGTCAAAAATGTGCACTAATTCTAAAATTAGCTTAAGCTAATTTAGCAATTGTGTTGCAAAAAAAATTGCAGAGATATTCATTCTAAGGTCCAAAGTCTGTCTTACATTTGGATTACACACTTCCTCTGTTCCCTGTGAGATGCGAACATTGCTCATCTTCCAATATCTCAATATCCTTTTGCATCACAGGGGCTCTGCTGGCTCACCTCAGCACCAGATAGTGGGACAGTCTGCCCTGCAAGACACTGGATTATTGCCCCAGAGGCCAGCTCTCACATTTAGTGCTGTGTTATCACCCTGACCAGGCAGCTGCCCCTACCCTTCCTCTGCTTCAGATTGGTTTCTTGCTCCACACTGGAAACACATTCCTGCAATCTATCCTTCAAAGTATATTTGTACCTCGACAGTGGGTGCAGTACACAAGGCTAAACATTAAAAATGGAATTTTCTCGGTGAACCAAGCAAAGAATTTTTCATTTTATTCATCATTTGCCTCCATTGCAGCAGCTTCTCACAATCTCTCCCTAATTTTTAATACAAAAGATGGAGATGGGGAAGGGTGTGAAATATTGATGCTATGGTTAGAGAGTTCAACACATTAAACAGAAGCAGAGAGATTTCATTTTCCAAAGAGCCACAGAAAACAGCTCAGACCAAAAGCCATACTTTTTTTTTTTTTTTATGAAACTAGAAATGAAAGTCTTTCTACTTGCAGAGATGACTACAACAGAGGGAGGCTGGAGAAGATGTGGGCATGAGTTTGCCTGTGTTTCAACATGCTGAGAAAACATTATTCTACCAAGCAAGTTTATTTCTAATGTCAGTTGTATCACTCAGGATCATTTATTTGCTTTGTGCTTGAAGACATATTAGTACAAATGGGGAAAATAATAATAACTACCCCTATTGAGCTACTATATTTTTCCAGGCACTTCATGAGGAATAATATGATATAGTGCAGTGGTGATTCTAGCAATACCTACTTCATGGGGTTTTTTAAAAAATGAAATGAAGTAATTCAAGCAAGATGCTTAACGGTACCCTTCATAAAGAAAGTGCTTGATAAAAGTCAGTTATGATTGATTTTATTACTGATGCTTTGAGAGGCAGTTTTAGTGTAGTACAGGTTAAGAGAACAAGCTCTGACCCCAAACTGGCTGGTTTAAAGTCCAGGATCTTTGAGCAGGAGCAAGTGAACATTTCTGGGCCTCAGCTTCCTTACCTATAAAACAGGAATAATAATAGTATCTATGCCAGGAGAATATTATAAAGATTCCATGTATTTAAAACAATGCTTAGTATATAACACAAGTGTTTGCCATTTTTAAATGTTTTATATGCTCTATTGCTAATCTCAGAAAAGCAAGTGGCTATTATCAACATGTTATAGATAAGGAGGAGAAAGTGACTGGCTTAGACCGTGGCTTCAAAGTGCTAGAGCCACAGCTTGCTCTGTGATACTTCTTCCTGCTTCCAAAGCCCACATGCTCACCATAAGCAGGGCTGCGATTACAGCAAACACAATCTGTTTTGGAATTCCATAATTTTTAAATTTCATCCTACATTTGTTTCTTTGGCTTATTAGCCTGAAAAATGACTATGTCATAGTCGTAAGATATTTGGTTTGTAACAGTTTTTACTAGCTTATCAGTTGATTTACTTGAGGTCAAGTGTGAAATTTTATTATTGCTATTGTTATCATTATTTTTATTTTAGAACTTGGTTGTAGCGGCCCCTAAAAACAAAAATTTAAATTTTTATTACTTAACAATAAATCTTATATAATGGGGCAAACTGATATTTATCTTTCTTATTTTTCATAATTTATTTTTATTTTTCCTAAGCACATTTAATGATGGTAGTACATTATTTATAACTTTGTATTTATATGCCAGAATTCAGAGAAGGGCTAAGAGAGAAAGTGCCCATGTCTTTGGTCAGTTTCCGTGTAACAAAGGAATAGGAGAGAGAAGGTGCTTCAAGTTTTGAGAACAAGTTAAATTATAATAAACTCCCATGGTAAATTAGAAAACTGGAAAGAGTAATCCCTCCATATACCAAAGGTTGCAGTGTTCTCAAAGTGCAGGTGGTATAATCAAGGCATGGCTCTATACTCAGGAAAGCTGAGGGAAATGAATTTACATAAAACAAAACATACATGTGGGGGATTTTTGTCACCATCTAGTAGATGTAAATCTACTGCTATGGTTTGAGTTTGTCCCCACCACAACTCCTGTTGAAATTTGATCCCCAATGTGGCCGTGTGGAGAGGTAGGGCCAAGTGAGAAGTGTGGGTCACGGGAGGCATCCCTCATGAATGGCTTGGTGCTGCTCTTGAGGTAGTGGGTTCTTGTTCTTGGGAGACTGGATTAGTTCTTGCAGGAATGGATTAGTTCCCACAAAAGTGGGCTGTAATAAGGCCAGGATGCTCTGCAGCCTTGGCCTCTTTTTACGTGTCTATTTCCCCTTTGACTTTCTCCACCATGTTATGACACAGCACAAAAGCCCGTGCCAGAAGCCAGGGTCATGCCCCTGAGCATCCTGTCCTGCAGAACTAGGAGAATAAACTTTTCTTTATAAATTACTCAGTCTCAGGAATTCTGTTATAGCAACACAAAACAGACCAAGACAGCTACTTACTCAGCAGTTCCTCTCATCCAATTATGCACTTAAAACCTGGCATCAGAGGATCAGAGGTAAAATTATTTTCTTTTCTCATCGGTGGTAGTGCTAAGAGGTGACTATAGCTATCAACTTCCTCCCCAACATCCCATTTTTAAAAATGCATAATTGATGTTTAAAAGTTCTTATGTAAAGTGTAAAGTCTAGGCAAACACATCTGAAGACAAGTTTTTGACTTCCTTCCCACCCATATAGTGCCCCCAAATCCTTTCTATAAAGAAACTCCTGAACTGCCATTTTCTCACCATTAGAGCTTTTCTGTACGAATTCAGCTTTCTGAAGGGATCTAACTTTGATCTCCATTATTTAAGACACTATAATCTGATCTTTTATGGTGTTTTCCTAGTGTCTATTTTGTAAGCTAAATTCCTCCCTGCCAGTTACTCTGGAACATGTAGGTGTTGATGTATTTGCAGCTGATGTTTTCTGAAACCTTCAGCTTTATTACATAGTCCTTGGATTTCTGGTTTTGTTAGCTCTTCACTGAACACTGAGATATAGTTATGTTAATGGAATGAACTGCTCTGACTCTTTACTAATGAGGAAAGTAAATTTCAGTCATAGATCAATTAAGCAGATGTATTGATTTCTTGTAAATTTTACTTTAGTCTTCTTTTCTTATATAAAAATTTGCATAGATTCAAACTGCACAGGCTATCAACATTTTACTTTCCACAAATGTTTATTTCCATCCCCTCATCTCCTGACCCACTGTCCTTGGCTCTCTATTTGTCCTTTTAACTTAAAAGTCACACAAATGCTATTTGACTTGCAGAGTAAGAGACAAGATACTCGTATATTTTTCTATCTCTACCTCCAAGTTTTTTTGAGCCTAAAAGTCATTTATCACCTATAAAGGCACTTTGAATAAAAGGGACATATAGTATAAATGCCAACCATGTGTCATTTCTCTACATCTGTAATGAAGCTATTGTTAATGGTTTTATAGCTATATATTTAAAATACAACCTGAAAAAGATAGCAAAAAATTTATAAGAAGTCATCTGCAGTATTCTTTTCTGAGAATTCTCTCTCATCATAAACCATCATGAGTGGATGATCCAGCTTAGAGCAAATGAAACATCAGTGAAAGATGCTATATTAATGGATGTAGGGACAACGAAAATGATGTGTCTGAACGAGGAATAAATTGGTTCACTTTGGTGGTGCATAAATTCTATCAGGCCATTTGGACACAGTTTAATAAATTTTGATTCATTGCATGAAATGGTTTCTCATTAGCTGGAAAGGGTTGCAGTGTCTCTGGGAAGGAATAAAGTGACAAAAGTAAATCATAAAATGTGCACACTAGATTAACCCACCAACCCAAGAGTCAGTAAGATTCCGAGGAATAGGAAACATGGTGTAGAAGACAATGAATTGCTGGCCTGTGGTGGTTTGACATTCTCTACAACCTGAAGTCCTATTTTTCAGGTTGGTTAGTATATTTGGTTGGTTAGTATATTTGTTATATATATTTGGTTAGTATATTCATCTTCTATTGCTGTGTAACAAATTATCCCAAATTTAGTGGCTTAGAACAGCATGCATTTATCATCTCACAGTTTCTGTGGGTTGGTAGTGCATGTAAGACTTAGTTGGATCCTCTGTAATGATACAGTCAAGGTGTTGGCCAGGGCAATGGATCAGCTTCCAATCTTGCTCAATTTACTGATAAATTTCATTTTCTTGCAGCTGGGAGACTGAACACCCAGGCATCTTGATGACTATTGTTTGGAGGCTGACTACAGCTCATGGAGGCTGCCCTTAGTCCCTTGCCGTGCAACCATCTTTACAAAGCCTCTCTTAATGTGGCAGTTTGCATCTTCAAAGTCAGCATAAGGAGATAGAAGCAAGCCTCTATAGCAAATCTCTTAGCAAGATGTAATTAAATACAACATCATCTTAGGTATGGCATCCCATCTTTTTTGCTTTCTTCAGTTGGTTAGAAGCATGTAACATGTCTTACTAGGGGATAAAAGAAAAAAAAAGGAAGGAAGTCACAAGTCCTACCCACACTCAAGGAGAGGAGATCTCACCAAGGCAAGAAAACCAGGAGGCAGGATTATGGGGCAACGTTAAAGTGTGTCCACATTTAGTCAGGACATTTGAGTCACACAGAAAAGTGGCTATCACTCCCTTTGTAGGACATGAAAATGTCTCCAAGACACTGATGTACCTGCAGTAACCTAGACAAATTATCAGTGAACCTTCTTCGGGTAGCAGTGGAGGTGGCTACTCTTTTGACTTTTTTCTCTAATATCAAATTTTGTCATCGTCAATTGCAGTGTTTATCTTCAGTTGACGATGTTTTATCTTTAGAAGTTTTGCTGGGTAGGAGAGTTGTAATGAACTAAAAACTGCCTTGGATTATTACCATCTATTTGACGTTTTCGTAGAGGAAAGAGAATAGATGTTCCTTTGAACTATATCAAAGTGACTTTGGTATTCCCTAGCATACAAAATAATTCTTAGTGTCTGAGAAGAAATGATGTCCAAAGATGTCCTCACATGTATTCACTACCACACCCTGGCTAATGTTTTTGCAGAGCCTGCCATATATATAGGCTTTGTAAAAACATAGTGCGTGTGTGTGTGTGTGTGTGTGTGTGTATGTATTATACACTAATTACCTCATATTATAGTATATTATACAATATATATACACATATGTATGCTTAAATATAGAGGGAATTCGTTGTAATCAAAGTCACTAAATTCACTGACCCTAGGAACAAGGTGGCTTTTTACTGAAAGATGTTCAGAGCTGGTGATGATTTATGGTCAGGATGATGATCATTTAACTACTTAAGGATCTGAGAATGGCGTATTGCCCACAGAGGGCTGGCTCATAGAATGCCACTCCTTTGTTTTGATGGTTTTCCTCTAATAGTAGTTAATCCATATTTTCCTCCCCATTTTTAGTTGCCCCATCCCCAGTCATTTATTATCCAAATTGCTTTTGGATTCTTTCTAATGTCATGTTACCACATCTACAGACCTAATATGAATAGCACATTCTGCCTTGAAAGTGAACACTAATTGAATTTGCTCACATTCAGTGATTTTTAATGGGGCTCTGGAGTATTATTTAGTGACAACTTTTATATGGAAGACACTGAAAAAATTAACATGTTACATTTAGTAAATTAGCAATTACTTAGCTCCATTATATCAAAACCAGTCACCTACATTTATTAATATTATATTTAAAAAGTATGACTTTTATGCTAAGCTTTAGGTTTGTTTCCATGGGATAGTGTTTATGTCAGCATCTTATTTTCTCAAAAAAAACCCCACAAAACAACAAAGCAAAAGAAACTCCCAAAGGATGTAGCAAATGAATTCTTAGGTGAAAAAAATCCCTAAAATATAGAAACCACTATTACTCATTTCACTGTTGTTTTTCTGTCAGACAAATCCTTCCCAAATGGTGTTAGTAAAAGCTGATTTGTCCCCAGTAGTAGAAATAAATGTTGGTTGTCCATGTTCATGTTCTTCTCACCAGTAATGTTAGGCAAAGGAAGTGAGCTGTGCAATGAGGTCTGCATGTGAGATTTCGGGAAAATTAATTTTGCGGGTATAAAGAAGCCAAAGAAGAAATGGCCCCTTTTGTTTTTTTGAAGTTGTTTTGTTTGCAGGTGATAGCTGGAACTCTGGCAGCCATCTTGAGGTAGGTTACGAGGGGAGCTGACATGCAATGAAGGCAGAGAGGAAAGCGGGAAGGCACCTGAATCTTTATGATGTTATTTAACTTCTGAACGAGCCTATCTTGGAGATGTCCCACCTTGGTACATCATAATTTCTAAGATAATAATAAAAAGTCATTATTATTTAAGCCAGCTTAATCATCATTCTTGCTTCCTCTCTTTCTTCCCACTTAAAACCATGGGCATGAATCATGACTGATTCACAAAAGTATCTGGAAATATCTATAAGGTATTTATTAAAAATGAGCATCTTATGCAACTTTCTACCTCCTGCTTCTGCCACCTAGGAACTGGAGACTCCTAGTTATTGTTTATGTTTAGGTCAATTGTTAAAGCCCTTAACAGTTTTCTTGGTGTGTGATAAGATTAAGGAGCAAAGGACAAATGAATCCACTGCCTATATCTACCAAGAAGCTGTTTATCCACTAAGTGGATTTAGAATCCAGCTCTTTATTAAAAAACAATTTCATGGAGGTTTTTCAACTCTGGCTTATGCTTGCTTAGTTACTAAAGTCCAATCTAGAACCAACAAATCTGGATCTAGACACTGTTCTGCTCCTGCTTGAGGATCAAAGGAAGGATATTTTCAAAACTCTAGCCTTGGATCCTGCCTAGGGAATGGAGACAGTTATATCGGTGTTTCCATACTTCCCTGATGACAAAACCTACGTTTTCCACATGGAATAGTGGGTGGGAGGGAATGTTGTATCTAGCTTTTCTACTCACAAGCTATGGGATCCTGTTAACCTCTGTGAACACTGGAGTGAGTCCTTGCTTATAAAGTGGAAATAATGCCTCATAGAGTGTGGTGGGAATAAAATAGAATGTGTATGTGAAAATAAATGCTTTTGTAAGTAACAAAGTACTATATAAATGTAAGCTGAGGTGAGAGTGTATTGTTATAATTATCATCATAGCCCATTTTTTGTAGTTCCTTGTGAAACCTATATTGTCTTTTTCTTTTTAAAGCCAGTCTCACTTGGTCACCCAGGCTGGAGTGCAGTGGTGTGATCAGGGCTCAGTGCAGCCTTGAACTCCTGGGCTCAAGCAATTCTCTTGCCTCAGCCTCCTAAATTGCTGGAATTACAGGCATGAGCCACGATCCCCAGCTTGCATTGTCTCTTTAGCTCTAACTTGTTACTATTCTTGGTCTACTCTAGCAGGTTGCCAAGATGCTTTTTAGAGAGTCTGTAAGGTCAAAACTGTTTTCATAATAATGCTAACGTGTTATTTGCTATTTTCACTCATTCTCTCACAGTTGGAGTTTTCTAGAGGCTCCATGATTTGTAATATCACAACAGATTAAATATAGCAGATATGAGACTTCTAATATGCCAGATTCACAAAAATATAAAGCAGTGCCACTCTTTTCACTATAGTTTTTTGGAGGAGAATATAGTTGCCTTTCATAAATATATATATTTTATGTTGGTATTGGGTTTACTTTATTTAAAATGAATATCATTTTCATAATTTCTTGGTTTTGTTTTAAATATACCAAATATACATAGATATAACCCACATTAGAAAAAGATGTTTGAAGTCTTTGATAATCTTTAGGTTTGTAAAGAGGTCTTAATGATCAAAATGTCTGAGAACCACTAAACCAGACTATGTTCCTTTCTTCTGACTCTATGAGAAGCATTATACTCCTTATTTTACTGCTTTCTAGGCCAAATTTCTTTGTCAGCCACACTGATTTTTCTTAACTAATAAACTGCTTCTCGTTTTCTTTTTTTTCTCTCACTTTCATGTGTTTTCTACTTGACCAGTGACTTGGGGGTGTTGTCTGTTTTCTAGTTCTTACAGTCATTCTTCTTTTTCTTGATAGGTTAGCAGACCTGGGAAAGTTCTCCTCCAAGCAACTTAGAAGAGTAGCAGACTTCTGTTTGGTTTGGCTTTGGTTTTTTTCCCCTCGCACATCTAAACTCCCTTCCTGTTCTGAAGGATCCTCACAGTGTTGAATCTCGGTAGGAGGCAGAGCCCTATCTCCCACTTGAGGAACTGAAGGGACTGGATATTTCTTCCCACTGGTGCTTGGTGGATATAGCTCGGTGACCAAGGCTTGGCCATTGAATGCCCTGCCTGGGGCTGCAACTCTGCAGCTTGTGATATAAAGAGGGAGGAAGGATCACTTAGGACTTATTTGGGGCAGCATAAGGTGTCCAGTGGACGGGGGGGCCAGACACATTGCCTGGCAGTAGCACTGTCCTGTGGTGATGGGGTCGTGCTGGTGTCTGGAGCGTGTTACATCGTCTGGGGGATCCTGCTGCATGCTGTCTTTGTTCCTCTCCATTTTATGTGCTTTTTTAAAGCTTTCCTGTTGATTCTGCAAGATACTTAATTTCCTTTAAATATACTTCTTCTCTGCCTAAGTTAGCTACAGACAATTTCTATTGTTTATAAGCAATAATAGCCAACATTTGAATAGTGCTTACTCTATGCCAGGCACTGTTCTAAGCAGTTTACATATATTAATTCATTTGATACAACACTGTGAGAAGGATACTATCACAATCCTGTTTTCACATATGGAGAAAATGTGATAGAAGTGAAATGATATTCCCCAAATCTCACAGATAGTCAGTGACCATGCCAGGATGCACGCCCAGGCTGACTGGTTCCAAGTCTCTTTTTGTGCTCTCTGTACGGCCTGTGACTGATGCGCACACACCTCACTGAGACAGATTTATGTTTAAATCACCCCTTGGCAAGCAACAGTGGCAGTTCCACAGGAAATCTGCATCGTTTTGTCAACTCTTACAACTATACTCTTTTTGACACGCAGACGTGTACCTTAATTTGCAAATGAGGTTAAAAAATAGAAAAGTAATTAATTGTTGTCTATCACAGGTATTTTTCTAAATATGTATTTTTGATTTTCCTGTCCAGCTATGCTTTATATGGATAATAAAGAGAAACTATTTAGAATCTGTCAAATAAGGATGGTAACAGCTACGGTACTTAAAAATTATATATATATCTATAACATACACATGCATACATACATATTTAATATAGTTAGCTGGCAATTGCACTTGGTGCTGATGGCTTGCTAGTAGCAGGAAGGAAGCAACAACAAATGGTGCAGTGGATCAGCACTTCAGCCTGTGCTGCCCCAGGACTCAGAATAATTCAGAGTCAGTGACAGCCTCTTCACTTCCATTCCCACACTCCCTCATTCTCCAGAGGCTAAGCCAGGGAATATGGATGTTACAGCTTATTTTATTTCAACACAAGATGCACACCAGGCAGTGGAATTAATAAAGAGGAAGAAAAAAAATCAAACAATTAATAGATTTCAGAGCATTAGCTCAGTTCCATATACTGCATTGTGTAATTACCAACCACAGGGCTTCTCAGCAATTACATCATCCTGAACAGGGAAATTGTATTTCAATGATCATTTTAAAGCTACAACAGTGGCAATCCAGTATTAATAACTCTGAACGTGACTTTGAAAAGCTAATGTCTATGGTTCAGTAAATATTACTATTTGCAGTTAGAGTTAAATTTTCATTTACGGGAGACTTAACATGCTACTGCTTTAACCTTCATCGATGTCTTCCTTATACTTTAAATTGTATAATCCCACTTAAAGGCAAAAGGTAGTGCCACCAACTCCTGACAGCTGGACTTTGAGAGCAATGGAGGGGTATTCAGGGAGCCTGCTTTGCAAAGTTCCCAGGAAATGATTATGTAATTCTGCCATATTGGCAGCTCTGATAACTTGCTGAGAAGGAGGCAAGAGCAGAAATGAATTGTGATATGATGACATGAGCTGTGTTTGAATACAGGCAGACTATGGGACTGCTGGCCAGTCTTTTCTTGCTCCATGTGAAGATGAAAGTATACCATGTTCTCTTTTGGAACACAGAGAAACAGGACTTCTGTTCATTTAAATTTTCATTATCCTTCCCTGAATTGTCAGAGCTATTTGACAGCTTAAGACTCATATTCTGAACTTCAGGAGTGGCCAAAGTAAGAGCCTCAGGCAAAATTTTGTTCCAGGGATATTGATCCATGGGAGGGTTTAGTTTAGATTTTTGCGTTTGGTCCAATTTTACCAGAGGGCCACACTTTGATCACCGCTGTGGTTAAGGCTGTATAATTCTGAGCCTCTCAAGTGCTGCTTGTGAAATGCCCTCGCTCTGCTAGGAAAACTGGGTCAAGCATAGCTTATGTTCCTCATGGAAATAATTTCATAGAAGTATTTATTTCTCTCTGTCATAACTACAGAAAATCAGGGAAAGTACTTGCAACAATACAATTTCTTGCTGAAACTTATAGACAATACAAAAAACCATAAATAGAGAACTGTATTTCTCTATTAGCTTTCAGGGTATACACTTTAGATTTTAGATGCAGCCACAGAGCAATCAAAGTGCCTCACGTCACCCTCACTTTCTTACTGTACTTGACCACCATTCCTCACAATGTACATACATAACTCTCCTAAGGATTCTTTCTATTTTACAGCTGTTGGTCTGTTTCTCTCTCACTCTGCATTAGGCATATCTTCAGAATGTTAAGAGAGATGGGAGATTGACACTGTATACTCTATCTTATTGCCTTCCACTGTGTTTTGAAAAGCATCGTAGGACTTCTGTGTGTCCTTCAAAAGCGTTTCTCCTGTTGACTTTTTGAGAAGTTGGGTCACTGGCCTATGCCAGGGAAGATAAGGGGACATTGAATTGGCTCCCTGGAGTAAAGGATCAGGGTGATAAATTGGACTATCAACACCTACAGGACTGGGAATTGCTTTCGATTTGTCTTATGTAGGTTGTTCACCTGAGTATACCTTTTATACCAACAGCACACTTTGCGGTAGATACTCACATGAAAAATTTGTAGTGTTGAAATATAAGAAGAAGAGATCAAACGAAGTTCAAGCATTTTTGAAATTGAATCAATGGAAATCCCAGAAGATCCAGAGTAATAAAAGCTGTAAAATGAGGAAAAGTACATGCTATAGATTTAAGAGAATTAATGCCTTAATTGTAACAATCCACGGGCCTTGGAACTTGGCAGTGTTTATAAAGCACTGCAACCTAGTAGGGTCATGTTCAGGGACCATGGTTTGAGTCAAAGCTCAGGGTATTCTGGGGCAGCTAAGCTTTGTAGTCACTGAATAGAAGAAAACGTAGAAAAGTGAAACAATTATCCAATAAGCTGTCTGCTGGGTACTGGGAGGAACTGTGAGATTTGCGGTAAATGATGAAGGTTTTGCCAACAATTGGTAGTCCACAGTCCTATGCAAGGTGGTAAAGTATTCAAAGTATTGAATCTAAACACAAGTCAATAAACACAGGCAGTTCACCCTGGAAGACAGCTGTGGGAGCTATCAAAGACACTGTCATTTATTCATTTCACAAGAATTTACTGAGAACCTAGAATATGCCAGGCATTCTTCTAGACATTAGGGATATAGCAGTGAGTAAAACAGAATCCTTTCCATTCAAGTAGATGGGCATAGCTAGTAAACAAAATAAGTAAAATCTCTAATAAGTCAGATGGTGCCACAAAAAAAAATTAAAGCAGAGAAAACAGATAAGGATCACTGGGGTAGGGCTGTAGTTGTATGTAGCCTGTTTATAGAACCCCATCCTAAGAGGAACAGACAATGAGGAAAGTATACTAAACTATATTTACCTTTTGGTTTCTTGGCTTGAGGAGAGAGCTAAAACCACTCCGTAGCACATATTCTCTACTTTCCTGCTTATTATCTAGGATAAAGAGGATCACTGAAGAAATAAAAGGGAGCCAGGAAATTGAAGATTTTGAGGCTACAGAGAAGAGTCAGAATCAGAAATAAGAGAGAGTAGACGAGTGTGTGTAGAGAGCGAGATGAAAAACTGATCACAGGAGTTCCAAATGTGATGTGGTATTTTCCAACATAAAGAACCAGAATCTTCTGAAGAGGAAGCAGATACAGAACGTGGGACTTGGCGTGGAAAAGGAAGAGAAGCTGCCTCCTGTCCTGTGCATACTCTCATGTGTGCATGTCCCAGTGGCCCCTCCAACTCAACCTCCAACGCATTGAAATAATGTGCTGATTACAAGAGAAATCTGTGCTTTTCCTATCATGTTGGTCTAATTCCTTCTACAGTATTTTATCTAGGTCAGGGCATCACAGTTCAAGACAGACAATGGCAAACTGGTGTGTATTCAGGAAAGCGTGACCACTATGGTGAGAAGAATCGAAACCGTATCACAAAAAGAATAAATGAAAGAAGTAGAGATGTTTAATCTATTGAGTTAGGGGGCCAATCTATTGGCTGTTTTCAGAATTTTCAGAGTTCTTATGGGAAGACATTTTCAGTTTGTTTTATGTGACACCTGAGAAGAAAACCAGGATCAGGCAGTAGAGATTTCTGGGGTATAGATTTCAAATGAATATCTTGATGTTCTCTAAATCTCCAGATCTCTCAAAACTGGAACAAAATATCTTAGGAGACTGAGATTTTTACTACCAGAGGTGGTGTCTTTTCAGAGTTAGCCTGGCCACTTGAGGGGCTATTCTAGATGAAAACAGAAGCCTCTGCTGCTGTAGAGTTCAGCTTCAAGTCTGCAGCTGAAAGATGAGATGTTTGTATGGGTCAGGTTGCTGTTCTGGAAGAGGATTATGGAAGAATAGGGTTATTGTTGTTAGGGCTGGATTCAATGTTTGCCCTTGCCACAGCCACTGTCTACAACGGGTGTTCTCAACCTGGCTGTCAATCAGAATCCACCTGGTCTCCCTCCTTGCGGATTCTGATGCTGATGTTTGGAATGGGGCCCAGGCATGGGAATTTTAAAGAAGTATCTCAGATGATTCTGATGTTCAGACATAGTTTAGGACAACAGATTAGAAGAAAGCCCACACTGGCATTCAAAGCTTTCCACAATCAAGCCCCACTCTATTCTTCTCACCTGATCTTCCACTGTTTCATGAGGAAATCCTAGGCTGCAATCAATTTCACCTGATTGCTGTTTTTCCAAATCTCTGTTGGTGTTTTCTGTGCCTGGTATGTGATCATGCCCTTACTTCTGCTGAGAATATGACCCTCTTAAACCTACATTCTGTTCTGCCCTGCGAGTACCCTTCCAGTCATGGATACACTTCTTATTCTTTCAAACTTTCAAGTGTTAGCTCTTATGAGAAGTGTAGGGCCCAATGAAAAAGTAGTGGTCACTGGTGCTCAACCTTTACCTTAGCCTGAGATGATTGTTCCCTTCCTTTTCATGACTGCAGACTTAGTAAATGTCACATGTTTGTTATTATTATTTACTAATGTTTATGCTCATATTTGCCTGTGTGTCTTTTTATTCCCACTATAATACATGCCTTCCGAGAACTAGGCCATGACTCAGGCATTTTAAGATCTTTAAAGTAACAGATGGTATTTTCAGAAAGCATCTATAGCAGTGGTTCTTAACCAGCAGAGATTTTATAGTCCAAGTGACATTTAGCAGTGTTGTTTCTGCTAGCGTCTAGTGGCTAGAGACCAGAGACACTGACAAACATTCTACAATCAGAGGGTAGCCCCTCAGAACAAAGCATCATTTAATTGTAAATGTCAACAGTGCCTAGTTGAGGAATCCTAATCCAGAATAATATACCTAGTTAATTCTGCCTACTCCAGAACTCAAGCCCTGGTTTTAAGGGCTAAAACCAGGGATTTCCAGTTAAAAATTTGGGTTTAATTTTTTTATATTATTAGAAAAAAAAAATAGGCCAGGTGTAGTGGCTCACACCTGTAATCCCAGCACTTTGGGAGGCTGAGGTGAGCAGATCACCTGAAGTCAGATGACCAGCCTGGCCAACATGGTGAAACCCCGTGTCTACTAAAAATACAAAACTTAGCTGGGTGTGGCAGTGCAGCCTGTATTCCCAGCTACTTGGGAGGCTGAGGCAGGATAATCACTTGAACCCAGAAGGTGGAGGTTGCAGTGAGCCGAGATCGTGCCACTGAACTCCTGCCTAGGTGACAATAAACTCTGTCTTAAAAAAAAAAAGATGTTAATAAAAGAATAAAAACAAAAAAAATCTACAATCTCACCAACACAACATAATCTGTTATCCTTTTTGTATATATTTACTAATAATTTTTATGTGTATTTTATGTAATTTTAATCTCATCATGAACTATATATCAAGATATTTCACTTAAAATGATGTAGTAATCAAATAGGGTGGATCCAAGATGGCCAAATAGGAATAGCTCTGGAGTGCAGTTCCCAGCAAGAACAACGCAGAGGGTGAGTGATCACCACATTTCCAAATGAGTTTTTATAGCTAACAGACCAGGAGATTCCCAGGCTGAAAAGCGCCACAAGTTTCCAGCATGGCTGTTTCAGCCAGTGCAGCGGGTCTCTGCACAAAAACTCACGCAAATCTGGATGGCCTTTTCAACTGGCACCTGGACACCTGGGAGACAGAGCTGCCCATTCAATTGAAAAATGGGGACTGAAACAGGAAGCCAGGTGATCTGGCTCAGCAGTTCCCACCCCCATAAAGACCAGCAATCTGAAAAGCTCTGGATTGAGAGTTTCACAGCAAGCACAGCTGGACCTGGGATGGTCCAGCTCTGTAGGGGGAAGGGTATCTGCCATTACCGAGGCAGTCTACCACTACTGAGGAAGTCCGCCATTACCGAGGCAGTCTGCCATTACCGAGGCAGTCCGCCATTACTGAGGCAGTCTGCCATTACTGAGGCACTTCTAACTATACCTCTGTAAACAAAACCACAAGGAAGTTCACACAGCAGCTGGACAGAGCCCATGGCAGCTCAGCAACACCTCTGCTGGCAGACTGTGACTAGTCTACCTCCTTGCTGGGCAGGGCATCCCTGAAAAAAGGCAGCAACACATCAGGAACTTATAAATAAAGCCCCATCTTCCTGGGACAGAGCACCTGGGAAAAAAGGCAGTTATGAGTTCTGCTGCAGCAGACTTAATCATACCTGCCCATCAGCTCTAAACGGAACAATGGAGCTCACAGTTCAGCACTTGAGCTCCTATAAGGGACACACTGACTCTCAAGCAGCCCCCCGACCCCTGTATATCCAAAGAGACACCTCATAAAGGAGAGGTCAGGCTGACATCTGGCGGGTACCCTTCTAGGACGAAGATAACAGAAGAAGAAACCAGCAGTAACACTTGCTATTTGGCAACCACTGCAGGTGATCCCCAAGAAAGCTGTGTCTGGAGTGGACCTTTAGCAGTCCTATAGCAGAGGGGCCTGTTAGAAGGAATACTAAAAAACAGAAAGAAATAACTTCAACATCAACATTCAACATCAACAAAAAGGACATTCACTTAGAGACACCATCTGAAAGTCACTAACTATGAAGACCACAGGTAGATAAATCCACAAAGATGGGAAGAAACCAGTGCAAAAAGGATGAAAACACCCAAAACCAGAATGCCTGTCCTCCTTCAAGGGAGCACAACTCCTCACCAGCAAGGGAACAAACTGGATGGAGAATGAGTCTGATGAACTGACAGAAACAGGCTTCAAAAGGTGGGTAATAACAGACTTCTCTGAGCTAAAAGAACATGTTCTATCCCAATACAAAGAAACTAAGAACCCTGAAAAAAGCCTTGACAAAATGCTAATGAGAATAGCAGCTTAGAGAAGAATATCAATGACTTGATGGAGCTGAAAAACACAACAGAAGAACTTCATGAAGCATATACAAATTTCAATAGCTGAACTGACAAAGCAGAAGAAAGCATATTAGAGACTGAAGATCAACTCAATGAAAAAAAATGAGAAGGCAAGATTAGATAAGAGTGAAAAGAAATGAACACAGCCTCCAAGAAATATGAGATTATGTGAAAAGACCTAATGTACCTTTGACAGGTGTACCTGAATGTGATAAGAGAATGAATCCTAGCTGGAAAACACTCTTCAGGATATCATCTAGGAGAACTTCCCAACCTAGCAAGGCAGGCCAATATTCAAGTCCAGGAAATACAGAGAACACCACAAAGATATTCCTCAAGAAGAGCAACCCCAAGGCACATAATCGTCAGATTCACCAGGGTTGAAATGAAGGAAAAAATGCTAAGAGCAGACAGAGAGAAAGGTCAGGTTTCCCACAAAGGGAAGCCCATCAGACTCACAGTGGATCTCTCAGTGGAAACCCTACAAGCCAGAAGAGAGTGGAGGCCAATATTCAACATCCTTAAAGAAAAGAACATTCAACTCAGAACTTCATATCCAGCCAAACTAAGCTTCAGAAGTGAAGGGGAAATAAAATCCTTTATGAACAAGCAATTGCTGAAAGATTTCATCACCACCAGGCCTGCCTTACGAGAGCTCCTGAAAGAAGCACTGAACATAGAAAGGGCCAACCAGCACCAGCCACTCCAAAAATGTACCAAATGGTAAAAAGCATCAACACAATGAAGAAACTGAGTCAACTAATGGGCAAAACAACCAGCTAGCATCAGAATGGCAGGATCAAATTCACACATAACAATATTAACCTTAAATGTAAATTGGCTAAATATCCCAATCAAAAGACACAGACTGGCAAATTGGATAAAAAGTCAAAACCCATTCGGGTGCTGTATTCAGGAAACCCATCTCATGGGCAAGGACACACATAGGCTCAAAATAAAGGGATGGAGGAAGATTGATCAAGAAAATGGAGAGCAAAAAAAAAGCACAAGTTGCCATCCTAATCTCTGATAAAATAGACTTTAAAACAACAAAGATCAAGAGAGACAAAGAAGGACATTACATAATGGTAAAAGGATCAATGCAACAAGAAGAGCTAATGATCCTAAATATATACGCACCCAATACAGGAGCACCCAGATACATAAAGCAAGTTCTCAATGACCTACAAAGAGACTTAGACTCCCACACAATAATAGTGGGAGACTTTAACACTCCACTGTCAATATTAGGCAGATAAACAAGAAAGAAAACGAACAAGGATATCCAGGACTTGAACTCAGATCTGGACCAAGCAAACAATAAACATTTACAGAACTCTCCACCCCAAATCCACAGAATATACATTCTTCTCAGCACCACACCGCACTTACTCTAAAATTGACCACATAATTGGAAGTAAATCACTCCTCAGCATATGCAAAAGAATGGAAATCATAACAAACAGTCTCCCAGACCACAGTGCAATCAAATTAGAACTCAGGATTAAGAAACTAACTTAGAACCACACAGCTTCATGGAAACTGAACAACTAGCTCTTGAATGTTGACTGGATAAACAATGAAATGAAGGCAGAAATAAAGATGTTCTTCGAAACCAATGAGAACAAATACACAATGTGCCAGAATCTCAGGGACAAATTTAAACAGCGTCTACAGGGAAATTTATAGCAATAAATGCCCACATGAGAAGCGAGGAAAGATTTAAAAGTGACATCCTATCATCAAAATTGAAAGAGCTAGAGGAGCAACATGAAAAAACTTAAAAGCTAGCAGAATACAAGAAATAACTAAGAGCAGAACTGAAGAAGACAGAGAAACTAAAGACCCTTCAAAAAATCAATAAATCCAGGAGATGGTTTTTTGAAAATATCAACAAAATAGACTGCTAGCCAGATTAATAAAAAAGAAAAGAGAGAAGAATCAAATAGATGCAGTAAAAAACGATAAAGGGAATATCACCAATTCCACAGAAATGAAAACTACCATCAGAGATTACTACAAACAACTCTATGCACACGAACCAGTAAATCTGGAAGAAATAGGAGGGTGCGAGTGTCCAGGAATTTATTGAAGACTAAACCAGGAAGAAGTTGAAACCGTGAATAGACCAGTAACAAGGGCTGAAGTTGAGGCAGCAATTAATAGCCTACCAACCAAAAAAAGTCCAGGTGCAGATGGGTTCACAGCCAAATTCTACCAGACATACAAAGAGGAGCTGGTACCAATCCTTCTGGAACTATTGCAAACAATCCAAAAAGAGGGAATCGTTCCCAAATCATTTTACTAGACCAACATCATCCGGATACCAAATCCCAGCAGAGACTCGACAAGAAAAGAAAACGTCAGGTCAATATCCCTGATGAACACAGATGCAAAAATCTTCAGTAAAATACTGGCAAACCAACTGCAACAGCACATCAAAAAGCTTATCCATCACAATCAAGTAGGCTTCATCCCAGGGATACAAGGCTTGTTCACATAGGCAAGTCTGTAAATGTAATCCATCACATAAACAGAACAAAAGACAAAAACCAGATGATCATCTCCATAGATGCAGTGAAGGCCTTTGACAAAATTCAACAGGCCTTTATGCTAAAAACCCTCAATAAACTAGGTATTGATGGAACGTATCTCAAAATAATAAAAGCTATTTATGACAAACCCACAGCCAATATCATACTGAATGGGCAAAAACTGGAAGCATTCCCTTTGAAATCTGGCACTAGACAAGG